>WIGO01000182.1:0-88744 GCA_014235945.1 Colletotrichum plurivorum
TCGGCGAGTCTCCCCTCTTCGCCGCCTCGATTATCCTCCACCCCTCACTTGGTTATTCCTACCTTGAGGATATATGGGACGCCGAGCACCAAGTCTCATGGCGTCTCAACGCGAAGGAGGGGATGGTCGAGTACTTTAACAAGTGGTATCGTCATCGGCCGCCTCCAGGCTCTCCTACGCCGGCTGGGATCCTTCCTTTTGACCTTTCTATTACAACACACGAGGACAGTCACTTCAGACAGTGGGTCAACAGTCGACGGCGTCAACCGCCTGCTCAATCAGACGAGGTAGATCTTTTTCTTCGTCAGCCCTCGGAGCCTACCCTTGACCCTGTGAAGTGGTGGATAGAGCATCGAGAGACGTATCCTCAGCTCAGTCAATTCGCCCTCGATGTCTTCGCAATCCCTGCTATGGCGGCGGACTGCGAGAGGACCTTCTCCTCCGCCAAGTTGACCCTGACCTCACAAAGGTTACGCTTGAAGCCGGGCATGATAGAGAAGCTGCAGCTGATGAAGAATTGGCTGAAGAGGGGTACTCTGCGTTGTGGGAAGGGGGACATCAGCTTATTAGTTACATCGTGAAGCTGTCATGAATAGCCTCATACCTTTCCTGATCGGGTAATTTAATCACGTGAGGCCACACGTAGTTGATTGACTAAAAGTTGGTCAACAGGCAAGTAAGCAAGTATCGTGGAAGAGGCATGTCAAGTAAGCAAATTGAGGGTCAAAGTTGAGTTGGTTGCTTTGACGGCAACGCTGTTACTATGTTGATCACGTCTCGAGAAGACGGCATTAACAGTCAGATTCTCTCTTTTTGCGACATCCGAATTGAAGACTTTCGAGACGGAATCTGCCGGTGGACGAGCGAAACCGGAGCTTCTGTGCTTAGATCTTTAAACATGATGCCGATTGAGTGGCTTCTATCGGCTACGAATCACAAGTACTTTTGAGATTTATTGAGAACCGCGTCCCTGGCCAAAGCCGTCGACAATGCAATCGTCGAGAGACTCGGTTCATAAGACAGGACCAGATGAGTTCCTTCTTGATCAAAGCCAGAGACCCTTGCTAGGGGGTCCAATAATTGTCATTGATTCCCGAGACGTACCCCAAAGACAATTATCGGCCTAACGTTCCCGTGATGAACATTCTGTCTAGACATCGTTGTTAGACAAGACGGCAGGAAAAGATGTTTCGCAATGTAGTGAAACGAGAGGGCGGCAGCTAAAAGGCCTCTTTGCTAGTGATGTGCGTCATTCGAGCGGGAAGAACCTCGCGAACCTGCCTCGTCAAGTACCGACGTACTTTATTAGTCAGTCTTCCGGGGGAGGACTAATGGAAGGAGAATGCAGGAGAGGCAAGAGCCCAGCCCCAGCTCTTTCCAGTCATCTCTACCTCCCCCAGCCAGGTAGCTACTTGAGCAAAGGGCAAGAGCTGGGCGGCGCGCCCAGGGAATGAACATGCGCAGTAGTCACGATCAACCACGGTAACCTCGGCAAGAAAGTTGATGTAAGAAGTCATGAAATTCTAGATCAATGAAGAGTATGTACGTCCGTGAAGTGGTAGTATAAAAGGCCCCCAAAAGGTAAACAAAATTTCCGTCCGGCCAAAAACTCCAATCCTTGTAACCCCCCTTTTGGAATGCATCAAGAAGCGAAGAAAAGAACAAGGTCATCCACTAAAAAGGTATATCAAATCATGTCATCCCGTCTCTCTCTCACACTCCCCCTTACTTCTTGACCTTGAGGTCGAAGCGGTCGAGGTTCATGACCTTGTCCCAGGTGGTGACAAAGTCCTTGACGAACTTCTCGGAGGCGTCGGCGCTGGCGTAGACCTCGGAGATGGCGCGCAGCTCGGCGTGGGAGCCGAAGACGAGGTCGGCGCGGGTGGCGGTCCACTTCTTCTCCTTGGTCTTGCGGTCGGTGCCGGTCCAGACCTCGCCGTCGGCGCCGTCCTTGGCCCAGGTGGTCTGGATGTCGAGGAGGTTGACGAAGTAGTCGTTGGTCAGCTGGCCCTTCTTGGTGGTCAGGACACCGGTGGAGGAGCCATCAAAGACGGCACCAAGGGCACGGAGACCACCGACGAGGACGGTCAGCTCGGGGGCGGACAGGGTCAGCTGGGAAGCCTTGTCGACAAGGATCTCCTCAGTGCGGGCACGGGCGGTGCCACGGCCGTAGTTACGGAAGCCATCGGCCTGGGGCTCGAGGTAGCCGAAGGCGCGGACGTCAGTCTGCTCCTGGGTGGCATCTACACGGCCGGGGGCGAAGGGGACGGCGACCTCGTGGCCGGCGTCCTTGGCGGCCTTCTCAACAGCAACACCACCACCGAGTACGATCAGGTCAGCGAGGGAGACCTTCTTGGCGTCAGTGTCGAAGGCAGCCTTGATCTTCTTGTAGACGGCAAGGACCTCCTCGAGCTGCTTGGGGTTGTTGGCGACCCAGTTGCGCTGGGGGTCAAGGGCGATGCGGGCACCGTTGGCGCCGCCACGCTTGTCGGAGTTGCGGTAGGTGGAGGCAGAAGCCCAGGCGACGGAGGCGAACTTGGAGACATCGAAGCCCTCAGCACCAAGAATGTCGGCCTTGAGCTTGGCGACGTCGGCGTCGTTGATCAGCTCACCCTCGCGGGCGGGGAGGGGGTCCTGCCAGCCAAAGGTCTCCTTGGGGATCTCAGGGCCAAGGTAGCGGGCGACGGGGCCGAGGTCACGGTGCAGCAGCTTGAACCAGGCCTTGGCGAAGGCGTCGGCGAGCTCATCGGGGTGGTCGAGCCAGCGGGTGGTGATGTTGAGGTAGGAGGGGTCGTTGATGAGGGCCAAGTCGGAGGTGAGCATGGTGGCCTTGCGGAACTTCTTGGGGTCGAAGGGGTCGGGGTAGTCGAGGGTGCCGTTGACGGCCTCCCATTGGTGAGCACCCGCAGGAGACTCGACCAGGGCCCATTTGTTGTGCAGGAGAGACTCGAGGTAGCCGTTGCTCCATCTGCAGGTACAGGGGACGGGTGGTTAGCAGGCTGCAAATCAATCACCCGATGGGGTGCGGGTAATATAAAAATAGATCTCATATGCATGATGGTTTTTCTCATATGCCGGTCTTGCCAATATGAGCAGGTCGAGGGACGAGTCCAAGACACACGCACACGCAAGCAGGCAAACGGAAGATGTCGAAAGGCCAAGGACAGACAGGAGAGGGGGAATATGCGGAAATGGACTGATGAGGACTTACTTGGTAGGGGTCTTGGTCCAGACGACCTCGAGGCCGCTGGTCATCTGGTTGGGGCCGTTGCCCTCGCCGACCTTGTTGTGCCATCCGAGACCCATCTCGCCAATGTCGGCAGCCTCGGGCTCGGGGCCGATGTTGTCGCTCTTGACGGCGCCGTGGGTCTTGCCAAAGGCGTGACCGCCGGCAATCAGGGCAACAGTCTCCTCGTCGTTCATGCCCATGCGGTCAAAGGCGACGCGGATGTCCTTGGCGGAGGCGGCGGGGTCGGAGCTACCATCGGGACCCTCAGGGTTGACGTAGATGAGGCCCATGTGGGTAGCTCCGAGAGGCTTCTCGAGCTTGTCGGCGCGCTCGTTGATGTCGGTGCTGCCGTTGTAGCGGACGTCGTTGCCCTTGGGGACGAAGGTGGTCTCGCCTCCCCAGTAGACCGACTCATCGGCCTGCCAGGTGTCCGGGCGACCGGCGGCGAAGCCGAGGGGCGTGAAGCCCATGGACTCGAGGGCGACGTTGCCCGTGAGGAGCATGAGGTCCGCCCAGGAGATCTTGTTGCCATACTTTTGCTTGATGGGCCCTGCAGGTGGAGAGAGATGGTCAGCACATCTGTCGGTGTTGGAATTGGGGACGGATGATTCTGGTTCCACCAGCGAGACAGCAGGGATGATGTTGCCTCTCCGGCCTCTCGCCGACGAATCAAGACGGAGGGATATGACATGTCCGAGGGAGCTGGGTGCTACTCACAAAGCAGGCGGCGCGCCTTGTCGAGGTTCTGGTTGTCAGGCCAGCTGTTGAGGGGGGCAAATCGTTGCTGGCCCTGCAGAGATCCAATATTAGCAAACGCCAATCCGGAAGGAAATAAGGTAAGGTGATGCAGCGTGTGACGAGATGCAAAAGATGCAGGCACACAGGGTCCATCGTCCAGGCACTGTGAATGCGTGTGTGACAGTGTGCTGGGCGTGAAGAGGCGACATGTGGGAGAGGATAGGGATGTGGGATGCGGATGGTACCAAGCGGCGGCGAGTACAGTGTAGGAGGGTCGCGGTGGACGTGGACCACCGAGAGTCGTGCCTTAGCAGCTCTTGGCCCTCCAACGGGATAGGGCGAAAACCTCCGGGGCGACCATGTTGATATTCCACGCGGTGGGAAGAAAAAGGAAAGATGTGTTGCGGTAGAGGAAGAAGTGGATTTTGGGTAAAGAGAACAGGGGTGAAAAGATACGGCGTGATGGGAGGAATTTGGAATCAGAAAAGAGACTGGGAAGGAGCAGGCGGGGGTCATGTTGGTCGTTGCCCTTTCGGGAAACTGCGACACCTGGAAGGTACCCCACGATAAGGCGGGGACGAGCGGTGTAAACACCGATTTACCGTGACAACTCACAGCAGAAAAGAAGAAAAAACGAAAACGACGAGACACGGAAAAAAAAAACGGGCTTACCATTCCACCACCGCCACGGCCGTCGATGGCGCGGTAGGTGCCGGCGCTGTGCCAGGCCATGCGGATGAAGAGACCGCCGTAGTGGCCAAAGTCGGCGGGCCACCACTCCTGCGAGTCGGTCATGAGGTCGTGGAGGTCCTTCTTGAGAGCCTCATCTGGGGATGATATTAGCCATTGTTCACACCACCACCCAAGCATCTCTTCACAATGTCCAAAATTACTCACAGTCCAGAGAGCTGAAGGCAGCCGTGTAGTCGAAATCACCTCCAAAGGGGTTCGTCGCGGGCTGGAACTGGCGCAGGACGTCGAGCTTGAGCTGGCAGGGCCACCAGTCGTGGCTGCGGGTGCCGCCTCCGGCCTGGTTGCTCAGGGTCGAGCACCGGCCGAACCCCTCGGCGGGGGCGGCCTGCCTCTTGGGCAGCGAGCTGTCGACGCCGCCGTCGCGCTTCGCGAAGGGGCAGCCCTCGGCGGAGACGGCGGGCAGCAGCGTCGAAGCCGTCAGCAGGATGCTTGACAGTTTGGCGTGCATGGTTGCGGGAGAGAGCTGTCTCGCAACTATGTGTAGGGCGTAGTAGTGGTGATGGCGGTGATCTCTAAAAGAAAAAAAAGAAAAGGTTATGGGTATAGGGAAGGGGGGAAACAAGAAAGAACCCGAGATGAGCTTGGTCCGCGAGGTTTGATGGCCAGAAACAAGACGGTCGGATTTGAGATGGGACGAACCTCGACATATGTATGAAACCCACGGGCTGGCCTCCCTTCGCCACGACTCTCGCTCCAATGACCCTACATCTACGGATACTTGGTATTACAAGGCATCCATTGGTAGCCGGTCGGTGGTATCCAGTTTGCTTGACCCTCTCGATGCTTCTCTTTGTCATTCACACACGTGGAAAGGGAATCATTCCTGGTGGCACCTCCCCGGTCAGATCCACGATTAGCAGCCCAGCTTCCCTACCTAGCAAGCAAGGTACATACTACACTACATAGTACCTACATGGCATGTCGTACCCATGGTCCCAAGCAAAGCCCGATTTGCTGCTGTGCCTCAGTGCCTTCACAAGGACACCAAGGCTGATGATATCCACAGCTTACAGGGGGGAAACAAAGGCGACAAGGGCAGGTGGGCTTGGACAATAAGCTTCCTACAACGGCAGTCGTGTCGGTATTACGGTTGCCACACAGAGGGTACTTTGTCACCAAGCAGGAGGTTTTGCCAAGAGACGGTGCAGAAATGGACCATTGGCAAGAGAAAGGAAGCTGGGACAGGTAGGCTGCGGAACAACTTTGCAAGGTAGCCATCCAGCCATTCCCAAAAATAAGCGCTTGTTGCCCAGTTGCATGGTACAATCTCCTTTGATTGGGATGAGCGTCATTCGTCAGCGAAGTTCGGCCACACATTTAGAGCTTTTGCTTTCCCAGTGTCCCACCCCTCCCCTAGGTACATACAGTGGGTACTTACACCGAGTGTGTAGCACAGTGAAAGCTACCCCTCTTTACACACCTTTTTGGAGGACAAAAGAGGGGAGGTCAATGTACCTTTGTACAGTGTCGCTTGCTAGCCGAAGCGGCCATCTGCGTGAAACCTACAGCGCCAGTTGGCCTCCCCGGGGGTCGGTACATAGCTGAGCCTCAGGGATCAAGATGGTCTTTAGGCCCTGCAATACAGGCATCACGACAGAAAATCTGGGGAGCTTCCCTTTTCCATCCCCATGCCAGCAGTGAGCAGGCCATCAACACCATCACCACCAGCAGTCCGATGCGGGCCGGTGCCAAGTCACTGGAAGAGTAAGGTGGTATCCGACCAATGAGACGCCCAATTGCGTCGTGGCGGTTTGCAAGCGACGCTCTCGTCGAACCCACTTTCGATATAATAAACTTCGCCCTCCCCTTAACGGCATGTCCTCATGGCCCTTGTCTTTCCCTGCAGCCCCTGCTCTGCAACTGTCAACCCTCACTGTCGTCGCCTTGACAGTGGGAAGAAAAAGACCCGGCAGGGTGGGGGCTCATGTCATCATACCTGCTCGGCGCAACCTGGGCACCAGAGGCGGCCTAATTGAAACCTCCGTCAACCTGCTCATTGCTACGACGACGTCCATTAGCTAAGCCGTGATCGCTGGGAAGCGCTGTGTTGGTAATTGGACGTGGCATCGCGACAGAGTCGGATACTAGCAGGTCAACACCTAGAATCCCTGCGCAAAACCCCACGACGTTCTTTTTGTCCCTCTTTCTCGCGCCCATTTTCCCAAACTGTAATGGCACATGAGACGAAAAAAAGCTTTACCCCCTCTCCAAATCGTGCGTGCACTGGACCGGTCAGCCCTATCGCCGACGGTTCCATGTCTACACAGCAATAACAAGGTCTCCGTGTTCGCATGTCGTTGGAAGGAAGGTTGTTGGGGACCCCCGCGCGCCCGGCCGTCCCGTCTACGCCGCCCGTCGGACTTGGACGCCGTTGAGAGGTTCGAACGGTTCAACGTTTGTTTCCCCCACGGTAGCCGCGACCTTTTTCGCCTCCCCCCAAATAGCTACCATTCCCAACTGGGAAGCTAGCTTGAGGTGCAGGTGTGCGTAGGACAGCCTACAGGACCACGATATGGTGTACACACGCATGCAGCTCCCCCCGAGCATGCGGAAAGCAACGCCCAGAGCTGTCGGCCGAAAATCCTGCGACCCCGGGTAGGTCCGGAGGAGGGACCGACCCTGTGCGCCGGCGAGTAATACAACCCAGGTTTAAACACCCACACACCCGGAAGCTCACCCAAGGTTGCCTGCAGCATGCAGGCATGCAGGCTGAGGTGGTAGTCCGTACAGCCACGGCCGCCATGCCTGCCAAGCACCTTGGCGAAGGTGGCCGCTCTCATCACATGCAGTCTGCAGAGGCCAGAACCCCTGGAGAAAGGAGAGGCCTCGAATGAGACTATTGCCAGTGTGTTTCTGTAAATAAACCGGCAAAGACAGCAGGAAGAACGGTGAACAGGGAGTCAGACAAACCCAATGTTTATGAGTGGCTGGCTGCAACTGATGTGATGACCTGTGTGATAGGTACCTACAGGTACGGGTATGCACTGTTGCCGCCGGCTTGCGTAGGCCTGTGCTGGGCGCGATGAGGGGGAAATCTCTCCAGGTACCCAGGTGCCTAAAGTAACCACCAAGATCCCTGTACCTCAAGGTGAGAGTTGATTCTCTCCGCCGACCACCAACCGCCCTCTTCACTTGCCGTGATGCCGTACTATCCAGTTTGCCAGCCAGCAAGAGCAATTATCAGTTGCACGGCTTTTGGCCACGCGGACGCACATCCGGCAGCGTCCGGTTCGCGGGCACCATGTCCTGTTTGGTTCAGACGGGGTCTGGGCCCGCGGCGTCCGTGGGTTCGGAGCCGTTTTTTTCCCCCTTCCCCAAGCTTTGAGTGCTGCATGACGCCCGCTGGTAGAGTTTCTCCCTGACACTTGTTGGAGCTATTCGTGTATGGACGGACATGGGATTGTTGGATGTGGAAGGTAAATGAGGGGTGGGAAATGCCGGGCAGAAAAGAATGCGCGTCTTGCGATCTAATTTCACCTCATCTCGCGGGCACACACCACATGGCACCAATGATGATTCATGGTTTGCTTGTCGTGGCCCCTCTTCGCACTATGAGCACACGTTGCCTAACGCAAACTTAATTATCCTCTTGACGTTGCTTATAAACCATGTATAAGTTATTTTGCACCCGTCAACTCCCCCCGCATCTCGTACGAGTACGGGGGAGATGTTATGAATCGGGCAGGTTGGCTGGCCCCAATTGACTTCGCATCGGCATCACGGAAGCAAAATTTACCTTTTGACGGACGCCGATACCTCGTTGCTTGTCGTCTGTGAGCTGTTGCCAAGTCGGCAGCGCCCATGTGATTACACTCACCACGGACTCGTTCTCGCTCAACTCTCTTTGCTTGGCTCGGCTGTCAACCTTGAATACACCTCCAACCTTATCTACCGAACCGGACCGTACGTCCGACTGACCGAGGTTTTTTGGACTGCGACTGGGCCGTGACTGCACTGGAATTCCCTCGGCAACTATTCTACCCGAAATCTAACTGCCGTGAAGAGGCCTCTCGATTGAAGCCTACCTACCTAGATAGCTATTCATGGCGGCCGCATCCCGTGGGAAACGGCATTCAGTCCGCAGTTCCGCTTCTGCCGCTATTGATTATTGATGCTCGGTCTAATCAATGTGAGCAAGTTGTTCGGGGCACAACATTCAATCTCACAACGGCGGCTTCACCGAGATTGTAACCTGAACCAGGCAAACACTGTACCTCACCCGGTCTGCGGTCTTGGCCATGGTAGCCGACCTATAGTGCGCAGCTGCTCTCGGCATCCAACTTCAACATCTACAGCCCGCAACGCAGTCGCATTCTGTCGTCGCATCAGCTTCAATAAGCAAGCCGCAAAAGCCTCCTCCTGTCTCCGGACTAGCCGCAGCGCCTCTCCCGGTAGCTTGGAATGGATGTACAAGACCATAGTAAGTTCACGTGGACTCAGCCAGTCCTAACGATCCCAATTCCACGGTGCGTGATGTCCTACGGCTCATTTCCCATTGGCTACCGCCGCCTGTGCCTCATTGGCGCCAACGGTGCCGCCTCTTTTTCATCCCACGCCGGTAAGACGCCACGCGGCTGCGTCCTCGCCTACCCAAAGTACCCGCCCGAAGCGTGCATGGAAATCCGCTGATGGGCTCGATTTGGGTCGGCTATTGGGAGAGACTGAGCCTCTTCTAGTAGGAAGGATGACCGCTGGCATTGGCATCATGGCACATCAACGCCAGCTTATGGCTTGCGGCTTGCCGTGCGCCTCGTTGTTTTCCCACGTCAACTTTCAGCTTCGGATGCATGGACCAAGCAGGCAACGAGAAAACTTCCAAGCCATGACAAGGGAAAAATATCAGCACAGGGCTTCTATCTGCTGCGTCCAATTGGAGACTTCCAGAACGTCAGCATCATCAGCAATGGCCTGGTGTTGCGGTCAAGCGTGCATATAGCTGCCTACGCCCAGCTCTCGTCAATTCCTTCTTCGAAGGATCTCCCCCAAAAAACAAAACTGACAGCTCCAGGAAGCTACTCCTCATCGTCGTTGACAGTTGACAGGCTTCTCCGCACAGCAAGGCGCAGCTCAAAAAAACCACACACCAGCGGTGTAAGACGAAAAGGATTGCGGGGCAGCTTCTTTCGCATCCGCCCCAGCAGCTCAGCTCCAGAGCGCGCGCGCGCCAAGTGAGGCTAACGCGACCAGCTGTCGCGGCCCCAAGGTAAGCTGAGCTTGTCAGGCCGCGACCTAGCAGAAAACGGTCCAGTTTGGACGACCGTTCTGACGGGGTTGTGGCTGGCCTCCGACCCAACCACCGCCCCACCTTCGGAAACCCGGAGCCGAAGACGGAAGTCCGTCCACTCCGCCAGTGCGGCCCGGCCGGTGGGAGGGCCGAGAAACTCAGCCCATTTTCATTAACCACCGAGTCATGCACTAATACTACTTATCAAACATCCACTAAAGCGGGCCGCTCAGGAGAGGTTGAGGAGAAGTGCCCTTGGACAATGCACGCCAAACGCTGTTTCTATCTTAATTATAACATCGACATAACATGTTTCATCCGAATGAATTCCCCGTGCGAATTACTCCGAAACAGGGCGCAACCCGCACATGGGATGACTCGAAGGACCCATCTTGCCTTGGCAGGCGTTCTCTTTGGAGATGATTCCCAGTTGCTGGATCCAAAGGGGGAATTTAATTATCTCCAAGTCGCGTGTATTGACCCATCACGGCAGCGACATCGCCAAGAAAAGACGCATGATCCAGATTTGTCATTCTCGAGGAACCGATTTTCCGGATTCCGTCTCCTGGCTCGCAGGTAGCATTGCAGGCCATTGTTCCGGATACATACGTCTATGTAGCAACCACCTCCTTGGAGTCGTTTTGCACATACAACTTAGCTTATCCGCTCCTATTCTTGGCCCTTTGATGATCGCAGCAGACCCCGTTCTAGACCCTCTACTAGCGTCCTCGCCACCCGCGCGGCTACTCCTGTCCTCCCCCTGTCCGCCTCCTCCGCGTAGCTGCACCGCGCCGTCCACCAGTCCAGCCAAGTCCCCGCCCTGGCCCCCTCCGGAGCCCGGAGCAGGCCGGCGCTGACGTCGAAGACGCCAGGCCGCGCTTTGTTGTGCCAGAACACCGTTGCGCCGCATACACCGCAGAACTCGCGCATCACGCCTGGGGAGGAGCGGTAGGTTTGTAGGATTCCCGGCTGGAGGATGTTGAAGTCGAGAGGCGTGGGGACTGTCTGAAGGCCGTCTGGTGTTGGGAGGTGGATGAAGATGTTGCTCCGCGGGATGAACGCCCATGTTTGGATCTCGAAGCCCGATGCTAGGCGGCATGAGCGGCAGGCGCAGGTTCCTGCGAGGTACTTCTCTCCACTGTCGCCGCGGATCCACCACATCTCATCCCCAGGGTTACTCATGAAGTCGGCCGAGTGCTGACAGGCTGCATACTGTAGGTCCGGGTAGCCCGAGTGCGGCGCGTAGCTGGCCTCGTCGGGGCGGGTGATGTGGAAGCTCACGGTGCCGCAGGCACAGGAGGCCGGTAGCGTGTCTGATGGTGACGGCGGTGCTGGCTCTTTATCCTGTTCCGATGATTTGGGCTGGTGATCGACTCTGAGGGTCTGACCGTCGATGTCGGACAGCCATATCGAGGTCCCGCCGTCTTTGGTGTCCAAAACCGATGAGTGTCGGACGTAGCGCGCACCGGGCTTCATGTCATCGTCGTTGAAAACGCCAGTGGCTACTTCCCAGACATACCCCCGGTCCCCTGCGCGGCCCCGGAAGACGTGACAGCCGCACGCGGAGCAGAAGTACCTCGTCCATCCATCTGCGCCGACGTGCTTCGACGTTCCTTTCTCGAACTGGGGAGGCTGAATCGGGTAGTACGAAACGCAGAGCAGACCGCTCGAGTGCCGTTCGACGTCGCTATGGCCAAGCGTCAGCTCGACGTCTCCGGATTCGGGTATTCTCGCGGCGACATCCTGCGACACGGCGCCGCAGAGGCAGGACACGCGTAACATTGCGGGCATGGCGGGTGTCACAGATGAATGATGAGAAATCCACAGACGTTACAAACGAACCTGCGGGATCGTGTGTCTCCTATATCTCCACGACGCCTCGTTGCGTCACTCGATCCAGCGGGGTAAGACTCGGTCCAACCGGGGCCGATGTCCGCCAATCATAGTGGGGACCCTCCGGCTCGGTCGGTCCCACTGCACCAGTTCGGGGGTGCCCCCTCTGCGCGAGGCGGGGCCGAAAGGTCGGAATTAGTACCGAGTGGTCCGGATTTTGACCAACTGGGCCGCAGAGACTCCGCTAACGAATGCAGCGGCTTCTTGATGCTGGGATCGCGGAATGTCGCTCGCTGAATATGTGTTGGCCGGCTTGCTAGTTTGAGTTGATGCTCACAGGCAAAAAGCGCTGCCGAAGCCCATCGGAAGTGGTATGCCCGCGGATATACATTTACTGTAGTAGGACAACACGCCGTAGATCGGAGGATCTGGGTCACCCTTCTGCGAGGCTAGAGGTGTTCGATTTCTTGGCGAGAGGCATCTTTTCGTAGCCGACTTCGCCGACCGGTCGCAGAGGATCCATTCGGCATGGGACTAAAAGATATCATTGTGCTGGGAAACTCGGTCGTCGGAAGTGACGTGTGGAAGCATCCATCCGTAAAGAGTTTCATGTTTCTCATTCAAAGCCGCCTCTCGTCACGAATCCGCTAGTATCGGAGGGGAATACGACCATGATGACCGCAGACGACGCCATTGAGTTGAAAAGGAAAACCGCCGGGGCAATGCCTTCCGGCTTCTTAGTATTCGGCTTGGACTAAGGAAAACTCAAAGGAAGATCTTGCCTGAGTAGTCCGGACTCCCTAAAATGTATAGCAGAGTTCCGTTGTTTCTAGGTTTTCTGCCGCGAGGCATCGAACGACAATATTCCCACGAACAACCTCAAGGTCACAAGTACATCATCTCTGAGGTTGTGGCCCAGATACATCCCCTAGATATCACGATGGAAACCGTCAATCCAAAGGAATCACGGCTTCATTTCTCTCATCACCATAGGGTAAGCTCTTTGAAGGGGAAGTAGGCCATTAGATGTGCTCATTGCTTTTTCTTAGCCCAAGCGATCTTTCAGTTTCCAGAAAACACTCCGTCTAGTGCCAAATTCCCCCAGAATGGCATGTCTGGGTGGGACCTCATCCCGACGCCTCATCCGAAAGCCTCTTCGGCTTCGGCTTAATAAACACCGCCGCCAGCAACATACACCCAGCAACACCAGTGAAGAAAGCCCACATGACATGCAAAGCATCCACATACTCTCCCTTCTCAGCCCCCTCAGTCTGCACCTCGTCCTCGTCCGAGTGAAGCTGGCCGGCCGTCAACCCGCCTCCGCCTAGATTCCTCTGCAGCAACACGGTCCCGATCACAACCGACATGGACGAGAACAGCGAGCGCAGGAAGCTGAACGCCGACATGGCGGCGGCCAGGTCCCGCTGGTGCGTGTGCGTTTGTATCGCGATCATGGGACTCTGGAAGAGCACACCAGCGCCCGTGCCGGTGATGACCTGGAACGCGACGATCTTGGCCCACTCCGTCGAGGCGCCGAAGCTGACGAAGAGCCCGTTGCCGAGGGTCATCAGCGCGGAGCCGAGGAAGATGGGGAGGATATAGTTTCCCGTCCTACGGGTGTATAACCCGCCCAGTAAAGTGGTCACGGTGAGCGGGATGAGGAGGGGGAAAAGCGAGACACCGGCTATAATCGGACGAAAGCCGAGGACGACCTGGAAGTAGAGCGGGAGGAAGTAGTCGTACGATATAAAGACGAAGCTGTGCGCACAAGCGAGGGTGAAGGAGGCAATGTTGGTCCCCTTTTGGAAGATGCGGAACGGAATGACGGGGTTCGCCGCAAAGCGGGCCTCCCACAGCACGAACAGCGCCAGTAGAAGGACGCCGAAGACGATGAGGCAGATGACCTGGGGCGAGGCCCACGGCGCGAGGCCGCCCGAGCCGGACTCCAGGCCGTAGAGGAAGCAGATCGTGCCGCTGATGATGAGGACGAAGCCCGTCCAGTCGAGGGCGCGTAGGCCGGCGAGGAAGGGCTCCCTGGGGGTCTCGAGCTTGAGGACGAAAAAGAGGACGAGGAGGGCTATGCTGTCGAAGGGGAGGTTGATGTAGACTGGAGAGGTCAGTCTAGAGACAGGATGATAGGGGAGTTGGACTTACAGCACCACCTCCAGCCGATGGTCTGTGTGAAGACGCCACCTAAGATGGGACCGACGGCGCTCGCGATGCCGTATACTATGCCCGTCATGCCGTAGTATTTCGCCCGCTCCTCCAGCCTGAACAAATCGCCGACGACAATGGTAACGAGGACAAGCGACCCACCACCTCCAAGACCCTGGACCGTCCGGCCCGCGATCAGCATCCCCGCCGTCCCCGCTAGCGCAGCGACAAGACTGCCGGCCATGAAGGTTGCGGCGGCAGCCATGATGGTCGCCTTGCGCCCTATGATATCGGACGCCTTGGCCCAGACGGGCGTGGACGCGGTCCCAGCGAGGGTGTAGGAGCTCCCGACCCAGGCGTACTGCGACGCCGAGGCGCCGAGAGACGAGGCGATTGTCGGAAGCGCGGTGGCGACGATAGTGATGTCGAGTGCGGAGAGGAGGAGGGTCATGCAGAGAGAGAACATGATTGCGTGTCGGCGCCATGGGGAGAGGGGAGGGGGGACGTAGGAGGCGTTCGTGGGCGTCGTTTCCAGCTGGGAGCCATCTTCGGGAGTTGCTGCCGTTGGCGATGATGGCCTGGGTTTCTCGGAGGGTGAGGGTTCTGTGGTGACGGTGCCCATAGCTACGACTTGTGATGTAGATTTGAGGCCAGGGAGCAGGGCCTGGTTTACCAAGTCGGAGGGGTTGAGGAAGAAGGAGCTGCTCTGAAAGTTTACTCTCGTGGCAGGAAACGCGTGAAGAGGGGTTGAAAGTTCTGTCGCGTCGGGCTGCGTTGAATGGTAAGTCACGATCGGGTGATGGCGTCCGGGCCGTTCGGTTCGGCTCGGCTCCGCCCCGAGCGCGATCCCGGCCCGCGTGGCGTCCGCGCGGTCGGGCTTTTTGACCGCGACTTGAGGTCGTCCTCATTTCTTTTCTTCATCTCAGGTTTCTTGTCGCCCTGAAAGCTCATTTTTACATTTTTACATTGCATGCATTTAGAAATGTGATATCGTATGACGGTTTCGAGAGAGGAAGATACCATTTGTCTCATTTGAACACATGCACCATCGCTGTACGGATACTACACTGAGTTCAACTCCCAGTTCTCAAACTTCCCACGCAACTCCCATCACCCACCGCGCTTACATGTGACTCGTGACTTTTCTTTGACCCGGTTTTGTAGAGTTTCTCTCTGTTTCAACCGTGCCAAACGCTGAAGGGTTTGCGAGTCTCTCGGTAACAGTTGCTGGCGCTGAAAGGTAGGCCAACAGGGCATGCGACGGCGCATAGGGCTTGTGACTGACATCAGTGTCAGCGGCAACTCGGAAAACTCCCCAACTCTCCGACAGGCTCAAAAACCAAAAATGCTCACTTGGTTCCTCCACCTGTGTTCCCCGATATTGTTGACATCTTCAATTTGTCTGAAGATGAGACTTGGGTCTTTGGTCGCGAATCAAGGCTTCTGATTGGTGGTAGACACGTTGTTGGCTCCGCGATTGGCTGCGTTCTGGCGATGGAAAACCACCGGAGTTTCTCATTGCTTTCGAGGACCCCATGGTTTAATATCACCGCTCTCCCGCGATTGCCCCTGATTCTAACAGTGAACAGTCGTAAAGACTTGATAACTTTAAGCCCCAAGATCGCAGACGAGATGAACACAACTGTGCTCTCACCAATTGAAGCTGAAGGCCTGTCAACTGCTCTCATTGGCTCAGTTTGTAGAGGCGATGCCGCTTCTGCATGAGAGCGGCGCAGCTGAGGGGATGAGACCCAGAGCACGCTTGTGCTCTCCGATAACCGCCGGTTGATCAGCTGAACGCCGAACGCCTCATTTTGGCTTGGCAAGGAAGCCTGATTCCAGGCGTGATGACCCGGACACGATGTCAACGCATCACTAGGCCGTGGGAACCAGGTATCACACTTGCTCTCTCCATACCCTGATTACGAACGATTGAATTCCCTTCGGCATCTGAGCAAGCCACTCGCTGAGGCAGGCTGCGCAACAAGTACTACAACAGAAACGCCAAATGAACCACGCAATTGAAAAGACCGCATACCTGGAAGCATGGCTGGCCGCGGTTGACAAGTGGTTCGAGCAACCTTCGCCGCCGGACGGATTCGTCGATTGGAACTCTTCCCCAAAGATGCAGACCACACCCGAAAGCCCGGTCGTCTCGCCACGCACCGTTCCCCGATCGATGCCCACCGAGCCTGCCGCTCTCAACCTCAGCCCGAAGACACCCTCAGAGGATCAACCTGCTTCGGCTCTGTCAGAGGGAGACCAACGCTCCGGAAATGATCGCTCTGACATCGTCGACCTGACCGATGACACGATACAGCGGCAACGACACAGTGCGAACATGCACACAAAGCGGAATTCTGGAAAGAAGGAACGGTCGCTATGCATCGCCCCAGCCAGGAAAGGCGTGTCGCCCGAGGCCGATCAAGTCCACGATACTTCTCCATTGCCGACGGACGACGAACTCGACTCTCCAATGATGGATCAGGCTTCCGAAACAATTGAGCAATCGACGCCTCCCTCATCTCCCCCGAGGAGATTTCCAGTCAAGCCCGTCGTTCCGACAGATGGACCTCGTCAGCGATTGTTTTCAACCAAGCCAGCAGGATCGCCAGCTGTTGTCATCAACGAACTCAAGAAACCTGCTGCGTTTCATGGGCCTTCGGCGGGGGCTCCGGCATGGAGCGACTCGGGGTACGCTTCTGATCCGTCATCATACCGCTCGAGCGAAAAAAGCAGCGAGAACTTTTCTTCAACTGGGCGGCCGAGGCCTATTGTAAGACAGCCGTCCGTCGGCGTCCGAGGAAGAAACACATACGATCGCCCGGTTGTGCTCCCCGTCGGGCCGCCCGCAGCGCCTCCTGCCGCGTCTCCCATGCTGTTATCAACGGGGTCACATTCCCAGTATCAATACCGGCGTCGAGTTGTGAGACTACCAAACGACCATTCCAGCGAGATAAATACGTCATCTAGTATGTCAGTGCCCTTTCCCAGGCGGCCATCGGTCAGCGCATCGCAGGCTCCATGGAGTCCATGGGCGCCAGCTTCTCAAAGCCACCCGGACTATCTACCACTTATACGAGGTGACGGGGAAAGACCAAGAAGACGGCCGAGTGTCTCGTCATACGTGCACAACAGTGGTCTTCTAGCCGCACCAATATCTCCAAGCACGATGAGTCCAAGGTCCATGGCCAGAAATGGGAAGATGGTGGCAGACGGATCGATACCTTCTCGACGACCGTCTTACTACCCTGACGTGCAATTTAATCGCGGCGAGGCGACCATACCGGTTGCTCGCTCACCTCACCGGCGGCCTTCAAGCTCGATCAACTCAACATACACATGCAAAGATGGGAACATGGTACCGCAAAGATCGATGCCCTCTCTCCCACCGTCTCACTACTCCAATGAGATGGAGAACTTCCGTTCCGGGGCAGATGTCATGGCAAAGTCTTGGTCTAAGGATAAAAAGATCGTGCCGGAAAGACCGATCCCTCCTACACCACGATCTGACTACTCTGACGCCGTTTACTACTCTCACGTCGTGAGAGACTTCGACAGTGGGGCGGATGACACGACTAAATCTTCGCTTGAAGATATCAAGGCCGTGACGGGAAGGGTTGGTGCCCTGTCCATCGACTCATCAAGCGCTGCAGACCACAAACGCCTCAGCGACATGGTCTTTCGAGACCGTGAGGACATGGACTGGCTGGAGAATGACATGGAAGTCTATATTGCTCCCGAAATGGTCTTCTCAAATGATGGTGAATATCTGCCAGATCAGTTCCCAACCGGATATTTCAGTAGTGAAGTTTCCTCCACACTGGGGAAAGCAGAAAATGGAGTACCTTATCGGATGGAGATCGACGACACTTGGGCATTACGGCAAGCAACATTCGCTGGATACCATGATGTGCCTGATAGATCCCAAAGGCGGGGGCCAAGGCGTCGAACACAACAGCTGAAGAATTCGGGCACGCAAAGTCGACCGCAAGCTCAAGCCAAGCCCCTTGCAGCCCGACCCGTGCAGAAAATCTATCAATACCATTTTACATACCCCCAAATGCCCCCTCAACTTTTCAAATCAGCAACTGATCCCCAAAGATTCGGGGGAATCTCTTCTACAGAGTCGATACCGGAAAAGGTCAAGTTGCAGGAGAAGATCAATCTCTTGGAAAAAAGAGACCTCTGCGGGCGAAAGCCAGCAAGGAAGCAGAAGAAGAGTCATGATCTGGACACAAAAGAGATCGTTCTACAACAAGCAATAACTGACTCCAAAGATCCACCGCCCTCGGATGATGGAATGGGAGAAGAACCAATCCTTGAGGGCCCTGCAAAGAGGACGAATCAAAGTCTCAGACGAAGCTGCAGTGCTCACAGCATAGAAAGCAGAGTCAGTCACGAATCTGGGAGATCTGGAGAGACAGAGTCGTCCTTCGCAGACTCT
Source organism: Colletotrichum plurivorum (assembly GCA_014235945.1). Taxonomy (NCBI): domain Eukaryota; kingdom Fungi; phylum Ascomycota; class Sordariomycetes; order Glomerellales; family Glomerellaceae; genus Colletotrichum; species Colletotrichum plurivorum. The sequence continues at coordinate 18,379 of WIGO01000182.1, forward strand.
CTATGGCTGCTTTCGGAACACTCGAATGAGCCCGAAGTACTGGGCGAAGACCACCCGTTCTTCCCGTTGAAGCCATTGGCGCTTCAGAAGGTCCTCGACGGCTTCCGGGCATGGCAGGAGTGCCCCAAAGGTCCCAATAACTCGTCATCGACCACGACGTCTTCCAAAGCATCGGATAACAATCAGTCGAGCGGATCGTCAAAGAAACGGCCGAGGAAGAGCGGCTCGGAAGAGTCGCCTGACAATGGCGAGATCGACCCATCGAAGGACCAAAAGACAGCAAGCAAGCGGCAGAAGACCTCGGAAAAGAAGCTGACGTTCGCCTGTCCATTCTCAAAGAAGGACCCGATGAAGCATAGGGACTGCTACAAGTACACGTTGAACCGGATCCGCGACATCAAGCAGCACTTGGTCAGGTGCCACCGCGTACCACTATATTGCCCGAGGTGTATGGACACATTCCCCAATGAGGAGGGTAGAGACAACCACATCAGAGACGTTGACTGTCCCAAGCGCCAGTTCATCAAACTGGATGGTGTAACGGACTCGCAAAGAAGCCAGCTGTCCAAGAAGGTCCCGTCCAACATCTCCAAAGAGGACCAATGGTTTGGGGTGTTCGACATCTTGTTCCCAAACCACCCGCGCCCAGGGTCGCCTTACATCGACAACGATCTGCTTCAAGACATTACGTTGTACCAGGACTATCTGTCCAACCACGGCCCGCGCATCTTGTCTGACATCCTGACCTCTCGGGGCGCGGTCACGTGGAATTTGCCCAACGAAGAACGGGACCTCGCGGCGTTTCAACAATCAATCTTCGAGGAAGGTCTCAGGGCCATCTTTGAGCAGTGGGCGAGCCAGAACGGCATTTCCGTGCCTGAGCCGACAGTCCAGTCGACTAGCGTGAGTTTGGATCATCTTACGCCCGCAGATGGCGATGATCGATCCACGCAGCCTACAGACAACCCTCGAGCAAGCTCAATATTCACGGACGACCGTCAACTGCACGACGCGACGTCGTTAACCGATCAGCTCACCGTACCGAGCGAACTGGACTTGGCACATCTGGGCGCCAATCTTGGTGATTCCGAGGATATGTGGGCAGAAGATTTCAATACACCGCAGTTGGACAGTCTCACGACGGAAGAAGAGACCCAGTTGATGAGGATGATGGCAAACGGCGAGCCGGAGCAGCCGTACTCGAGTTGGGCGTGGAGGTTCTTTCAGTAGTTACGTAGGCAAGTGTCAGACTTGCCGTCTGAAAGATCAGTGATACTCTCAACTTCAGTTGTCCCCTATTCTATCCCAGGTAGTGGGCCGTGAGCTGATTGCGAAGAGGCGTAATGAACTAACGCTGACTCGCGGCTGTCTAGACCCCGGGCGGTGGATTTCGACGGATTTAGGCGGAGCAAGTCTCTGAACTCTGCCCCACCTCTGGATACAAGACCATTTACTTTCTGTGACAATCTGGGTCGCATGATGTCGCCGTAGAAGGCGCGGGACGATTGAGTTCGGCCTCCTTACTAGCCATGTCTGCGTCTTCACAGAAGAACCAGTTTACGCTCTCAATCTCACTGTCCCGAGGTAAAAGTGCGGAGACTACAGCATATGGGGTAGAATTGCTGCCAACTCGGTTGCTCGTCTTCATTCCAATGCCATGATTGGCCTCCTACCCGGCCGAAACGCCGCAATTCATGTACAGCACCGCTAGCCGCATTCGCCAGGAAGGGTAAAAGTTCACCGAAGCCGAAGCCGAAGCCGGAGACCGCCGGGATCCAGGCCGGTTCTTAGCTTCCTGATTGAGGGTGGTGACTAACAACACGTGCTGGTGGATCCCCCCGCCAAGGAGAGCTTGCTTACTAGAGCGAAAAGTGAACTTGACCGAATTTCATCTTTGTACACTTACAACTCACCCATTTCTTGGCATCTCGAGTGCTTCATAGACGACGGGGTCTATCAGCCCTGAGGCAAAAGGCCATCCCGCAATCTGGTTTCGCGATATTGCGTAACTCCTCAAGGTAATGGTGGGCAGCTCTTTAGGGTTGTCTTCTATCCCCACCAGTGGTTCACTCATCTTGAGTTTTGGGTTGTTGTCAACTCAGACCAACAAATAGCTAACGCATCATAGATGTCAAAAACTGCCGTTGAGACTTCCTCAGTCCTCCTGAGAAACGTCAATGCTCCGAGTTCCTCGGCAACGTCGACCATCCGTTACGAAGAAGAAAGACCCTATGACGAGGAGAGGTCACGATCGAGAGAAAGAGACAGACCCAGCTATGCAGGCCACGATGCATCCACAGTGCCTGAGCTCACGTTCCCGGAGGGTGGTCTGAAGGCTTGGTTGGTGGTCTTCGGTTCATTCTGCGCCATGCTTTCCGTCTTTGGCCTCATCAACTCAGCCGCCGTCTTTGAGTCTTACTTTTCGGAACATCAGCTGGCAGACCACTCTCCATCGCAAATCGGCTGGATCTTCAGCTTGTATTTGTTCATCGTTTTCTTCGTGGGCATTCAAGTCGGACCCCTGTTTGACAATTACGGCCCCCGGGGGTTGGTAGTTGCGGGAGGTCTTTGCATCTCTGCCAGTCTCTTGCTGTTGAGCTTATGTAAAGGTGAGACTAAGGAATCTCTGATCCGCAGAAAGATAGCTAAAGAAGTTCCACAAAGAATACTACCAGATCCTCCTCACATACTCTATTCTTGGGGGGCTTGGAGGCGCGCTACTAAACTCGCCCTCGTACGGTGCGATCGCCCACTTTTTCGACTCCCGGCGCGGATTTGCAACTGGAATCGCGGCAACTGCGGGCTCAATCGGTGGTATCGTTTATCCAATTATGCTGCAGAACCTCTTCCCGACTCTTGGATTTGCTCCCACCTCCAGGATTCTCGGCTTTATCTTGCTGGGCCTCACGATTCCCGCAACTCTCTTCATCCGATCTCGCCTCCCGAAGAAGGACGGACCAACATCCATCTGGCCAGACTTCACCGTCTTCCGGAACCCCAAGTTTACCCTCTGTGCCGTCGGCATCTTTTTCATGGAATGGGGTCTCTTCATACCTATCACATACATCATCTCGTACGCCGCGAGTGTCCAGAAAAGCACCGTCCACTCCTACACCATCCTCTCTATTCTCAACGCCGGCTCAGTCGTCGGCCGGTTTCTGCCTGGGCTGGCCGCGGACCGCTATGGAAGGTTCAACATCATCATGATCACTATCGCCCTCTGTTTCATCACGGTCTTCGGTTTGTGGCTGCCTTCGGGAGACTCCCAGCCCATGCTCCTCGCTTTCGTCGCCATCTTCGGCTTTGCCAGCGGCAGCAACCTGGGCCTCGTCCCGGTTTGCCTCGGACAGCTGTGCGATGCCCGGGAATACGGTCGCTTTCTCTCAACGGCGATGATGATGGCTAGTTTCGGCACGCTGAGTAGTTTGCCCCTTGGCGGTGCCATCCTGGAGTCGAACAATGGCCAGAACTGGAAAGGCCTCATTCTGTTCTCTGGTGCGTCTTATGTTCTCGCATTCTTCTGTTACGCTGCTGTCAGGGTACTGGCTGTTGGATGGAAGATCAACGCAAAATTTTGAGTCGCCGGCGTTTGGAAGAGATGGGGGAGGCCTTCAACGGGGCGGCACTAATGCCCGAACTTGCTTTTGGAAATCCCTAAACAACGTGTGACGCCATGACACCAAGAACGCTGCTGGTTCTAATGCACAGACAGCAAAGTCGAGGAGCCGATGTGAAGGAGGACTACGAATACATGTAGGCAGATTACCAGGAAGCTCAGAATCCCTGTTTCAAGTGTGATTTGTTGAAAGTGAAATTCAAGTTCCAATTAGGAGTATCCGCGGCAAGCTGGTCTAGGAATTGCCTTCCGATCGTGATAACGAAAAGCGGCTCGTGCGACAATCTCTATGTACCTATATGTGCCATTGCCAGTTCCTCGGGGGGTCGGGAATCATTTCGCGAGCTAATAGGTACGCTGCATAAGGTCTCAACGTTTCGAAAACCCCTCTTCTACCTTGTCGGCTTCCAGCAGAATCTTTCGCAAAGGCTCTTTCGGAAGCAACTCATCATCGGCGGACTTCTTTCCGTGTGTGAAATGAGGCGGCTGGGATGTAGCAGAACTGTGCCGAGCCTGCGGGCGGCGAACGCTGTCGAAGTAGTCGTCTTGGCGCAAGTTTAATGGGTTGATCAGCACGATTTTGCAAAACGTGAGATGCGGCATCTATGCACTGCGCTTAGAGAGTCTTTTGTCCACTTTCTATACTGTTATGCCAGAGAAGAACGGTCTCGAATCGTTTCGAGTTGTTCCAGCTGTCTTTCTGGTGGCAAGTTAACGCTATTGAGTCAAGTGCTGGATGTACTGAGACGGATAGGGATATTTAGGTGTCGTGACTTCTGATTCATGACGGGAGCTTGGCAGCTGTTTTAATGAACGCCACGAACGGTTGTCACATCATCCCTGTCTATCCAGTAAATACTCAGGGCGTTCGGTATGGTTTTACCCAACCATCGGGAAGTCGTGCCGTTAGACCCAGGAGCGCCCTGGCAGCAAGTCGATCGGTCCGAGATCGTGAAAGAAGTATGTCCGTGCTAGCTAGTGTCCTCCAGGCTGGGTGGAAAATTCCAAACCAAGCGAGGACAGACTCATCGGACCTTTGAACAGTGGTTACCCATCTCTTTACTTCAAAAAGAAGGGGGCCTTTTGGGCGGCTTGAGTCCGGATTGTTCGCGCTCAGTCCAGGTAGTTAGGCTGGCTGTATAGACAGCCTGCAACCATTAAAGGTTGAGATTTGTGTTTAGTACTCGCCTTCTCCCTGTCTAAAGCATTGACTTGAAGCCGAACACGAATTCAAGGATCCTCTCTCCGTTATCCAGAGCCCTACTCGCCTGGTTTTTTTCATTGTATCAACCGTGGCGCGTAGCCAATTTGACATCAATTCGGAGGATCCGACATAAAGTTGGGTATAAATATACATCGAGAAGAGGCGCATCTTTGTTCCATCTCGTTGCTTACCGCGTTGAAATCAAAATGGGAAACAGGCCCGGTAGAGGAAACTCGATGTTGGGTTGCCTGCCGGCGTTGGAGAGTGTGTCGCGCAAATTCTGCAACGAACAGTTCAAAGCATTGAGTTCAAACCATCAGTCCGCGGGTTTGCCCCCACCGCGAGCCAAGTTCGGGCTGTGCAGGGACCTCGAATCCGAACGAGCCCATCCCATTAAGTCCAGGTGACGCCAGGCTTTGCTGTGCTGATGGATAAGCTTCATGTTCCGCCATCAATGTGCGCTGGATGCCATGGTGTTCTAACGATAAGCTCTCAGTCGGGCTTTCATTCCCGGAAATGCATAACTAGAAAAGCCAGTCGGGGGAATAAGGCTGAAAGACACCATGGATTTCCCAGGAAAACACCTACCGAGATTCCTTTCCGAACACAGAGGGTGGTGGTCTCAGCTAGATTCTCTCTGATGCTCGACGCTGATTGGCGAAAGCAGCTTGCAGTCGCTTTGGGAGGGAAATCCGGTTGAGACGAAATCACGCCACGATGGCACTCTAATTCTCTTGGCTGAGGGATCGCAGAAGTTGACGGGATTCCACAGCTGTTCTCAACCCTTTAAGACGTCTTCCTGCCTGGGTATTGCCTGCTTGTTGTAACTCCCACGGGAATTTGTAGCTCCATACCCCGCGACTGACTCGATTTAGGGTTTGGCTCAGCAAAGACAGGTTCAGATCCCAGCGGGAGGCTTAATTCTGTTTGAAAATCATTCGGATAGAGTTGCGGCAAGTCAAAGTCTGACCATTTCCTTAGTAAACAAGCTAATGGCCTATAATGGGAAGCGATTGGCGACTGACCTGTGCTGAGGTCAATGGTCAACGGACATTGGCCTGTCACCGCGTCTCCGCGCCAACTGAGCCCATCTTGTGGGACCCAAGAAGCGATCTTGGGTGGAGGAAACACCCATTGGTTCGGATTATGGCTCCGCTGTTGTGATTAATTTCAGTTAATGGAATTTTAGCCTTTCCGTTGATTCCATCTCTTTGCCCGAACATCGCTACTGCCCGAGACTACTTACACGTACCTACTTTGGTAGTTTGGTTGCTCGATGTCACACATAGAACTGCAGGCATAGTACGTCTAGCCTTCTTGAAGGAGAGTTTACAGTGTCTTTCAGGTGAAAGTTTGGTATTTCGCCACTGTCATCAGACTTGCTCGGGCTAGCTATAGGTTGTGTTGAACCCTAGCATAGGGCCCGACAATTCGACATTTGAGATAGACTGCGTACAGAGTTCAGAAGGCTCCTATAACACACGGAGGATACAGGGAACATCCGAAGATGATCCTCGGATAGAATGCTTGCGGAACCGGGCTACGTGATGAAGTCGCTGTTGCTCGGGCTGACCGCAACACAGCCAAGTCCGATAAGCGAGGGTCGCCATGGGATGACGTGTGCAAACTGAAACGAGCCCTGTCCTGTATTCGTGCTAGTATCGAGGAACTTAGGAGCTACCACGCAAAATCTGTCTAACCTCCGGATGCGTTTGCTCGGATTGTGGGGGCCGATCCCAGGATGATATGCGGGCGTCGAGCTCGGATCCCCGGATGCCACCGAAACCAGCCCGTCTTCGAATCTGGGAAGTTGAGACAATCACGGCCAGAACTCCTCAAGGTTTAACTAGAAGACGGATCGAACAGTGATACTCTAAAGCTGACTGGATCTTCCGTCCGTTGCTCCCAAAACCGGATAGCTGCGACATTAGGTTTGGCAGCGCCCTGCAGGTTGACTTAAAGTTAGATGGAAGGCAAAAAAGATCTCTTGCGACGCCAAGCTCATTCGCTGCCTCATGGATGGCTTTCACAAGAATGCCCTGGTATGGCTCCCGCAAAGGGCACTCCGTGACCCAGACCGGTTATCACGGCTAGGCGCCCTGTCTGGAGGAGAGGGCGATCATGTGGAAGAAAGCTGCTTTAAAAGATGCCCAGCTCTAGATGGATGCTCCGCATCCAGGAAGTACCCTCGCTGAAATGACATACTACCTTACGGATACCTCGGGTCCATACCATGTCTTCGCCAACGGCTACGAACTCTGGAGGGGCCACCGGGAGAGTCTATAAGCGCCGCCCGGGCGCTTGTGAGACTTGCAAAGTGCGGAAACGCAAGTGTAAGTTCCATGAAGCCCATATCAAGTGTTGGGTATAGCTTACACGCCCCAGGCGATGGGGGAAAGCCGAGCTGCCAAAAGTGTCTCGTGAGTATGCTTCCAGTTCCGTCTCTTGCTAGATTTAACAGGTCCCAACAGTTTTCGGCGTCATACTGTTTCTATTTGACGCCAAAGAAGAGGGGAAGAGCGAGTCAGAGCAGTAAGTGGGATCTCATGGTCTTTTCAACTTGTCTGAGTTACCGCTGATAAAGCCCAAGGCCACGCATCATGCGCCAGGTCCCCTGGGCCAGTTGGCGACTTGAACACACCGGAATCTCATGCCATGTCACTATCATCCGCACCTGATCAGCTTCATTATGGAGCTAACTCGTCTACTTCCTCCATATCCGGGATCGATCAACTCCTCGAAGCTTCGACGATGGCCACTCCGTTTGGTCAGATTTCGTCTCACGATGAAATGTGGAACCCTGGAACAAACAGTCATTTCAGCTCACCAGAGGCTATGGGCAGCTACCCGGCTGAGTTTGTCGCTAGCCCTGGATCCTCATTTTGGGATCATGGCTGGCACCCACAGTTGTACTCGGTCTCGGACTCACCAATACTGTCTTTTGGAAAATGTTCGGCCACTGAATGGTCACAACTTCAGCAACCGCCACAACCATTAGATGAGCGCTTTCAGGCAGTAAGATCCAATTTCCCACCTATCCTTCATTCATGTGAGTTGTGCGGTTCAACATTAACAAGATAATTCACTAAACCGGGGCAGGTATCAAAGATCATGCAGATAATATGACGGATGTGGTGAGGCTGTTCTTAACTCGCAAGGCTTCCAGAAACGGTCACCACGACTTCACCCTGAGACTTCTTGACATCCACGAGGAATGTCTGAAATCTCATCCTCACAGCAATGAGTCTACACACGATATTCATTCAGTTCCTGCAGACACTCACTTTCGCTTCGCTCAAGGTACGGCCTTTTCCGGACAGTTTAACTGAAGAGTGCATTGTACCTGACTTCATGTAATGTGAAGGCTTCTGTGTCGAACAGCATCTGTTAGTATACCACTATGCCTGTACCCTGTCCCGTTTCTTCAAGCGGGCCATAGAATCTGAGAGCATAGCTGACAGATGATGAAAGAGGTGCCCTTTACATAGACGAGGCCGAGTTCCTTCAGATCTTCCGCGAGGTCCTGGGCGGCGACACTTCTAACGCAGCAAAAGTGGCTCTTACGTACAGCGCTTTGTCGATCAGTTGCTCGAAGAGCACCGAGCGAGGTCTTTCCACGTCAAATTCCAACTCTCTTGCACTGGCGTATTATCGAGAAGGAATTATTGCTACGGAGAAACTGTACACAATGGCCCCATCAGTTCTGATCTTTAAGGTATGTCTCACAGTAGTGCAGCACTATTTGAATCTTTTGCTAACAATTGAAAGGCTTTGCTCACCACTGTAAGTATCGTGAAGACGTGGAGTTCAGTCTGGCCCAAGCGAGACTAAGTTGCAACTAGGCGATTGCCTCCATAAACCACGGCCAGCGGCATACATCATGGCTTCTTGGCCTCGCAGTATCCTGCACTCAGTCTCTAAAACTCAACAACATAGCTGCAATCAAGCAGCATTGCCAGACTGAAGATGATGTACTCAGAGCGCGGCAAGCTTTCTGGCTGCTTTATTGTATCGAAAAGCCTTTTCGAATGCGAGCTGGACAATTCTCAGTAAGTGCCGGATGCAGATGCTAGTAGCGAATCAGCTGTTGACGGCAAACGTTCAGTCACTGAATGACGGATTCATCGATCACTCCCCGCCTACCACGCCATTTGGTGACGAGGCAACTCCGAACCTGTTTCTCACTCAGTGCCGCCTTGCACAACTCTGCTCGAGAATGACTGAGGAGCTTCAAGACTATGGGGCAATGAGGGTGCCGGCTCGCCAGCTCGACTTAGCCGAGAGAGCCATGAGATGGATCATCGTTCTCCAACGTTTCAATTCAGAGGTCATAGAGGCAGTACAGCGTGACAAAGAATCGATACACGCAGACTGGGGCGCTAAAACTGTCCATTTCGAGCCCATGGGGGTAACACGCCCACGTTCTGGGGTACCAGCCAAGCTTCTCACTTTTGAGATGGCTCTTTGGTCTTATGGACGAATGCTCGGCTCGAAATCGAATGAGCCGTACCTGGAGAAGGCCGAGCATGCAGTTGCACAGTTCGCACTTGAGGTCTTGCAGATTCTGGTCGAAGTTGACTCCAGCCTAGCGGGAAGCGATGGGTATGATGAATGATCACATGTCCCTCCCAACCTTCGCCTCCTTACTAACGAGCATCGCAGAAGCTTTGATCAACTCGTCATAAGCTCCTTTTGCATCACGGCCGCCTATGCCCACCTTCTACCCGACTCAGCGACAGTGTTCAAACGGTTGGTCTCAACTCTTGGGGTGTTTGCTCGGATTTCCATGACCTCTTCGGTTGTTTCTTTGGGCAAGCTGAGCTCGGTGGTGGATACTGTACAAAAGCTCCTAGTGCCGGGTCAACAAAGCGTTGTTGCCGAATGCTGACGATGAAAATTTGGGTCTACTGACCACTTGCATTCCAAGATTAGATGAAAACACTGAGCAAGGGAAGGATACCACCAGTAAGGAGGAACATCATAGATCGTGACACAAGACAGAAAAAGACGTCTTCTCCACAGTCACAGAGTTGCGCTTAAACTTTCCCGGTTGCTCAAAGTCTCGACCACATCGAAATGCGGGGTAGCTTCCCCTCCATGGAGACACGTCGCATTCGGGGACGAACGGTGAGACACGCAGCACACGCGTCTCTCTACGACTCGGTTGAATGAAGTCCGATCTTCGGCCTCGGGGCGTTATCCAATGAGGGACTTGAATGATTGTTCACTCTTCCCCGCACCTTTGAGATGATAGGAAATTTATCCGAAGAGGGAATCTACTATCCCGAGGTCGCAGACCAAGCACCCACTTTGACAGGACTACAATAGAAAATGATTCAAAAGCTCTTCTGGGGCTTAGATTTTAGAGCATTTCTTCAAGACAACCCCAAACCCCATCTTTTAACTTTAACAATCATGGCAGACAGCTCTCAGCCTTCACCAACTCCGTTTAGCGTATCCGGAAAGACGGCTATCGTCACGGGCGCCGGTTCAGGTACTTGCTGGAACCCACGTGGCTCGCGACATGGCATCTGAGCTGAAGTCATTCTCTAGGAATCAACTTCTCTTTCGCTGAGCTTCTCCTGGAGCGTGGTTGCAATGTCGTCATCGCCGACATTGCGCTGAGACCTGAAGCACAGGACTTGGTCGCAAAGCACCAGTCCAGCCCGCGGGCCGTCTTCGTAAAGACGGACGTCACCTCGTGGCCGGCGCTTTCACACATGTTCGAGGTTACCCTCGCTGAGTTTGGCGGTTTCGACATTCTCTGTCCCGGAGCAGGCGTGTACGAGCCGCACTGGTCCAACTTCTGGCACCCGCCTGGATCTTCGGAGAGCAAGGACAGCCCCGACGGCGGGCGGTACGCGCTGCTGGACATCAACATCACGCACCCCATCCGGGCGTCTCAGTTGGCGATTTCCTACTGGCTGCACCCCAAGGAGGTCACGAACGCCAGCCTGCCACCTGCTGTCAAGGCGTCGCCATCAAACCCGAAGAGAATCGTCCACATCTCGTCGGTTGCGGGGCAAGTCGGCAACATCAACGCCCCCCTTTATGCAGCGTCCAAGTTTGCCGTGACCGGATTCGTGAGGAGCCTCGCGAAACTCGATCAGACGGACGGAGTTAGGATCACAGCCGTGGCGCCGGGTGTGGTGCAGACCCCGCTGTGGACCGAGCACCCTGAGAAGCTGGTGAACCTAGATGAGAGCCAGGATGGCTGGGTTACCCCTCGTGAGGTGGCAGAGGCCATGCTTAGATGCGCCGAGGATGATTCGGTCCCGGGAGGCTCCATCCTGGAGGTTGGAAAGAACAACACTCGTCTCGTGCAGCCGTTCAACGATCCGGGTCCGGATCGCGACCCGAAGAAGGGCCTCGTTGCGCGTAATGTTCTCAACGGAACGGCCATGGTGTATGGGTGGTTGAAGGACGCAAGCAAGTGGGCCGTCGGGAGAGAGAGCAGACTGTAACCATCCGGGGCTTGTGTCGATAACGAGGCGGCGGCGGTTTCTATCATGAACACATAAATCGTTGTCAGCTGAGAGCATTTGTGAGCCGCCTCTCTTTGCGGGGTACAGTTTACAAGGATGTCTACAAGTAAGAGCTATTTCTTCCTTGAGTAAACCAAAAGTACTACCAACTTGCTCTACCTACTTCATTGTTCTCTCCTACTATTCAGCAGATTGAAGACATACAATTGACGTAATAAGCTTGAGTCACTGGCTTGCCGTACCCAACTCTTGCTCGTCTCCCTAAGGGTTTCCGATTAGGAAGAGGAAGATAAGCGAATTGCTGCGATCAATGTGGAAGGGGACTATTATTTCACACCCCCAAGATGAATATCCCACACCCCATAAGCAGTAGTAACGATAACGACGACGATGGACGACGACGATGGACGACGACGATAATGACGGACGACGACGACAATGACGGACGATATCGATAATGACGGACGATAACGACGATGATAAACAATAGTAATAATAATATAACTAGTTAGTTACCAAATATAAATAGTAGTATCTGGGTTAGAATAGCTAGAGGGGATGTGAAATAGTCAGTCTGGGGGTGTGAAATAATAGTCCCCATGTGGAAAAGAGCTATCTACCATTCGCAGGTGCCGCCGGTGCCGGGTGCCGAGTTCACGGGATCCCCTATAGCGGATAGGATCCACCAACTACACTAAAGACCAGCGGCGGAGTGCTCGGTAATTGCTTCCAATATTTTAAAGTTCAACCAAATGAAGAACTGTGCCGTTTGATCTCGTATTGGCTTTTGGTTAAAGGAGTTCAGAGTAGTTGCGCGAGTCAGTCTTCAGAAGGAGCACTGTGTATATGATGATGGATTCCAAGCGTCGAGAGGCCGAAGGTCAGGCATTTGTAGTCCCATCCTGTTGTCTCTACCATCAATTGACTCTCGTTTCCAGCCCGGCATGAAGTCGCTCCTTTCGCACGTCGCTATTGCGACCTGCCTCCCCTTGCTGACGGCTGCTTCTTATCAAGAGTCCTTCGTGGCCGAGTTTGACGGAACAGTACAACTCGTAGGTAATGTGCCTGGGTTTCAACAGAAACAGCAAATCAGTGTCGCGACTGACATAGACGTAGAGCCCAGAAACCTTGCAAGCCGAGGTCCAAACTTCGCTTGCCACTCTTGGGCTCGAATGCAGTGCTTCTAGCCGGTACCACTTCAGTCATTCGGTATTTCAAGGAGCATCATTCAACTTGAGGTGCAACAAGGACAAGATCGCCCAAAAGACAATTCTTTCCTCTGTTCAGGCCATCAGCGGGGTCAAGAAAGCCTGGCCAGTGATGAAGGTTGAGCCAGCCATCTACAGGGGCAACTTTCCTGGTGCTTCCGACGGCGGGAATATTGACCGTCGGTTCGGGCACTACATCAGATCCGACGTTTCCCATTCTCTCCAAGCCAAAGACGAGAAACTCGCAGACACCCTTTCTACCCATGTCGACACCGGCGTCGCAAGGCTCCATGCTGCAAACCTTACAGGATCGCGGGTGCGAATCGCTGTTGTTGACACTGGATTCGATGTTGATGTCCCAGGCCTCAGTAAGACCGATATCACCTATGCTCACGACTTGACGGACAACGACAACGACGTTCGTGATAACTGCTCGTTCCATGGCACCCACGTCTTCGGAATCATAGGAGCAAAGGGGGATGAGAACCGATTCGGCTTCAGCGGCGTTGCTCCAGATGCCTCTTACGAGCTTTATCGAATTCAACCGTGCGGCGGCGGCGCAGAAACCGATACGCTGATTAACTCGTTTCTCGAAGCGGCATCTCGTGGGGTCGACATCATCAGTTGCTCTTTTGGAGGCTCAGAGACGTTTCCCGAAGGTGAGATATCGTCAGAAAATAGAACACGTTGATTGAAAACAAGCACACTGACAATCTGGCGTAGACCCTTGGTCCGCTGTAGCCACCCGGCTCTTCGAGGACGGCATTTACGTCGCTCTACCGACCGGAAACGGCGGGCCGGGGATCTTCTCCGGTGCCAGCCCTGCCTCCGCGGATGCCATCACGTCCGTTGGGTCCAGTGACAACACAATCACCCCCTTCCTCACTTGGGAAGGAAACTGGACGGCAGCCGACGATGGAAATACCATTCGATTCGTACCCGGACTCCCTTTCGACCTGCCGGCGAACACCCAATTGACAATCTGGTCCCCGAACCAGGCGGCGGACACGCCCACCGCGTGCCAACCTCTTCCGGATGCTTCCGATCTGCCGGCAGATCTCTCCAACACAGCTCTTTTGGTCCAGTTTACCCAATGTTGGACAGATTCCACAGGAGGCAGCGTATCATCTCTGACCAAAGCTCTTGGTATTCCGTACGTCATATACTACGCTACTAAGGAGTGGACTGTTGCCGATGGCCCTGCCTTTTTTGAGGACACGCGGGATCCTAATCTCAAAGCCGTTGTAACGGTCGAGTACAAGACCGGTGTCGAGCTTTTCGAGTCTTATCGCAAAGACAAATCAACAAAGGTGTATCTAGCCCACGATGCCTCTGTTGGGAGTCCCGCCCTGGACAACAGAGTCAACAACCTCACAGGAGGTTTCGCTTCCAGTTTCTCGAGCTGGGGCCCCTCGCTCACGACGCGTTCCATGCCACTGTTCATCGCGCCGGGCGGCAACCTTCTCAGCACGTTTCCGATGAAGTATGGTGGCTATGGAGTTGTAAGCGGTATGTGCTGAAACGAGACAGATAAGATTGTCAACTACTTACACCACCTCGCAGGCACCAGTCAATCAACACCGTTCGCAGCCGGGGTCGCGGCCCTCGTCAAGCAGAAACATCCCGACTACACGCCCGAGGAAATCCAGGCTGTGATGGCCACCACAGCCCGCCCTGTGAAGTGGAACGACGGCAAGGGCGCGGTATCGGACTTTCTGGCACCGGTCTATCAGCAGGGCGGAGGCCTCCTGGATGCATGGAGCGCTGTTCATTCGACAACAGTACTCAGTACCTCCTCCCTCTCGTTCAACGACACCGCCAATCGTCCGAAAGAACTCACCTTCACCATCAAGAACACTGGTACCGCAGCGATCACCTACCAACTGAGCCACATTGGAGCCGGTTCCGGCTACGTTCTGCAGGACGCGCACGGCTACAACTTTACCAAGGCGGAGGCATTCCCGACATACGCAGACATCAGCATCACGCCCTCGACGTTGAAAGTTGAACCGGGCCAGTCTGCATCTGTGTCCGTTGCGGTTACGAAAGAGCCGGAGCTCGCCGAGAGTTCCACGCGCGTGTCGTACTTTGGAGGCTATGTCGCGATCCAAGCAGACTCGCCCGACATCAACAACTTCACCTTGCCGTACACCGGTTTTGGTGCGCCACTCTCCTCTCTTCCGATCATCAATAGAGACGCCTCGTATCTCATGGCATGGAACATGGCGTCCTCCGCCCCCGTAAGGATCCAGGAAGGACGGGTTTTTACATGCGCCTTGAACACTTCTTTGGACGTCCCTGCATCATTCGCAGATAACATGTTCCCAGGCGTCTGGATCGACCTTGTCCTGCAAAGTCGCAGCTTGAGTGTGAGCATTGTGGATGCAGTATCTGAGAAGGTGGTGGCAATGTCGTTCCAGTCATCATCGGCAGATGTGTGGGGTCCCGGAAACACATGGTACTGGGACGGCTCGGACGCCAACAAGACCTTCATTCCGGAGGGAACTTACATATGGCGCGTCCAGGCGCTGAAACTCAACGGCGATCCGAAAGACTTGGAAGTGTATGACACCGGGAAGTGGGTTCTCAAGTACGCCTCAAACGGTACAACCCCGGCCTTGTAAAGGAATACTTCTGTCGTCCTCCAATCATCGAGTAAACCTTCTGAATAACACCAAAACAACAGACTATAATGATTCTTCTCAGCCACCGCCAGGCCATGAGAAGAAGCTTTTAGAATTCAGTTTGTGCATGTCTTGTTGCTCTGAAAATAAGGGCCTCCTGCCTCCGACGACCAGCATGACGGTGCGGTAACCTTCCATAAGCATGACAAACTACGTGAGCTTTAATCCAATCCTGCCAACTGCCTCCGGCTTGGCCCGGGTTCTTGGCTTCGCTGTTCCTGAAGATATCCTATTCCGCGGGCAGAAATATCGCTCGGTCTTGGCATGCGTCAGTCAGCAACAGCTGAGGTTGTACCTGAACCTTCAACTTCCCAATTCGGCAATTGCGTTGACGGCGCATCAGCCAGCGCCAAAATCACCTGTTTCGGAACCCCAGTGACGGCTTGGAGACTGCGCCCTGCGCAGGGTCCGTCTCACCAGCCTTATCGGCTTGGCCGCTTTGGGTTAAAAGAAGGGTCTGTCTTGGCTCCGGGGTCTGGTAGGATGACGAGCTATTGCAGTGGAGATGTGCAGGCACAGCCCCCAAGCGTCAAGGTCGATGGTGAAGCCTCAGCGTCATGGCATGTTGGTGATATCTAGCAGGATTCATAGGCCTGAATACAAATTAAACGATCTCGCCCTCTACTCCTTTCCAATTCCAAGCGAAGTCACACAAACACAACACTACAAACCTCAGTCACATTCAACACTACACCTCCTACTTAACGACCCCTTGTCAGTCGATCACAG
The DNA here is from genome assembly GCA_014235945.1 of Colletotrichum plurivorum. NCBI lineage: Eukaryota > Fungi > Ascomycota > Sordariomycetes > Glomerellales > Glomerellaceae > Colletotrichum > Colletotrichum plurivorum. The sequence continues at coordinate 34,305 of WIGO01000182.1, forward strand.
GGAGCACAGAACTCGTTCACAAAAGAAACATTATTTTATCAACAACCGCAAATATGAATCAGTACCAACCATACACCGGCGGGCCCAAGGACAAGATCAACGACAAATACATCAACTCCCCAATCTGCGAAGTCCTCCGCATCACCAACCAACCCAACGGTCAGGAGACCATCGACCGCATCGACCTCGCGACCGGCCAGATGACGCCCATGTGGGTCCTGCACGACAACCCAGACGACAAGACGACGACCCTCACCTACGCCGACCCGCGCGTCCAGAACCCAGCAGGGCGCGTCGCGGGCACCGTCCGCCTCAAGTCCATGTCGACGAAACCGCAGATGACGGTCCGCGGCAACGTGCTGGAGCCTAAGATGACGAGCTACGCCCACGGCCACAAGTTCCTCTACAACGGCCTCCAGTACCGTTGGGTTCAGTCCACCAAGACCATGGACCCCAACATCCTTTACTTCAAGGACAAGAACGATCTTTTGATCGCGCGGTATAAGCGGAAGACAGGCGGCACGTTCTCCGAAGAGCGCCCGACTTTTGAGATGTTTGTGCCGCCTCAGACGGTGGACATGGACATGTTTATCACGAGCGGCTTGGCAGTCGCCAAGTTTTGGCCCAAGTACAAGAAGGATGCCGGGGCGGCGAAGATGGCGGGAAACATAGTCAGCGTGCTTGCAGGTTAATCACGAGGCATGGTCTGGAGGACGAGGACAATGGCGAGGGGTCCTTGAGGTGGAGTGATATCTGTAAGATTGGTTCAGATCACAGCGTGTATTACAAGATGTCTTGTTTTAGCCTATTCCGGCAGAAGCCGCACACTTAGCGATCATTAGAATTCTCATGATCATTCGATGCAGTCTGTGCCAGAGGTAGACATTGGCCATCAAGAGGGCCTTTAGCATTAGAGAGGTAAAAGCTTTCTCTAAGCTTTGATAGGGCGCACACTCTGAGGGTTGTGGAATATATCCTTGGGATCCCACGTCAGCTTGACCTCCTCCAACGCAGCCAAGTTGCTCCCCCAATACGCTTCCTGCGGGTCCCTCAGCTCCGGGTCAGCGAACCCGGGATAGTTGCTCGGCTTCTCGCCGGGAACCATGTTCAGCACCTTCCGGTGGAACCCCTCCATTAAGTCCCTCGCCGCCTTGTTGCAGCCCGCGGTGTAGGACTGGTAAAACATGACCTTGTCGCGGTGCGCGTAGGCCGTCGCCGCAGTCGGAACATCCGCGACAGCGCCGCCGGCCGCGGTGAACTTGATGGACCAGAAGCTTGCGCCCTGATCCTGCGACTGGATCCAGCTGAACAGCTCCTCAATGTCATCATTCGAGAGCTTATCGCCAAGCGTGAAGCCGAGACTCTTGACGAGGAACCTGTCGGGCGTGGTCTGGATGTGCCGCGATTCCTCGACCGTGAGCTTGGCAGACGAGCTTTCCCACGTTTCGGAGCTAACAGCGAGGCCGTCCTTGCCCGCCGGCAATCTATCAAGGATTCCAGAGTCCTCGATTTCCTTTTCGGTGCCGTACCACGTCGCGAGCAGCCGGGCACCGAGAGGGGTCAGCGTGAACTCCGTGCCTAGACGGTTATCCAGGTCCGGGTCGGTGACCAGCTTCTGCCAGGCGCGGAACGCGTCCGCCATCTCCGCGAAGGTGCTGAAGTGGTAGTTGTAGCTGTAGTGATGGACCTCCTTGGGGGCTGGGTGAGTGCGCATGACGAACTCGGTTACAATGCCGAAGCCGGCGCCGGCGCCTCTAAGAGCCTACACCCAAACATCAGACTCGAGACTCTATTCGCCCAGAGGTTTACTCACAAAGAACAAGTCCGAGTTGGTGTCCTCACTTGCCCGCACAAGTGTTCCATTCGCGGTGACGACCTCGACTTCCTGGACGTGATCCAGCGTCGTTCCCCAGAGGCGAGACGTCGGCCCGATGCCGCCCTTTTTACGGTCAGAGATCCGCTTCTTTTGACTTCGAGACTGGACTTACGACAGTAGCGTGGCCTCCCATGCCGATATCGCCGCAAACACCCTGAGGTATGGCCCGGCCGTGGGAAAGCAGTTTGTGGTGCACCTGACTGAGTCTCGCACCACCTCCAACGTGGACGTTGAAAGAAGAGTCCGCCGCATCAACATCGACGTGCTGGAAGTGGTGCATGTCAACAGAAATGGCGCCATCATCTCCCCCGAGGCCTGCGAAGCCAGTTAGCAGCAACTCAGGCAATACGCCAACATCCTCGAGACACCAACCGTGGTTCCTGTCGCAACTGTCAGTTCATCGTCCCATCCAAAACATGACATCCACTTACGCAAAAGAGTGCATCCCAGACGCCGCCTGCACCTTAACATCAAACCTCGCCGCACACTTCACGACGCCAGCAATCTCCCTAGCGTTTCTCGGCCGAACGACCGCCGCCGGGGCGACCGTCCGGTCGAGGTTGAACGGCCTGATCCACGCGCTCACGCCGTCGTCTTCGAAGCGGACGCAGTCGGCGCAAACGCTGCTCAGGCACGACTCGAGCGTGTTCTGGCTGCGCGGGAGGAGGGGGCCGAGGCCGAGGAAATACCAGGCCGCGAGCCCCGTGACGGCGAGGCCGGCCGCCACGCGCTTTGCTGAGAACCTCCTCTCGCGGCGCCGGATGGGGAGCTGATCCGGCGCGGCCCATTTTGACTCGACGAAAGCCATGCTGGCGGTGGAACTGGTGGATGTAAGAAGGCTGTTGGTGGTGGAGATTTGAAGGGGACAGGCGGGAGACCTGTCATGCATTACGACTTTCACCCATGGAAGGCACGACGGGGAAGCAGGTTTATAGTTACTCAGCTAGTGAAAATGGAGGACAGACAATTATCACGGACAGCTGCAGGACATCGGTCGAGCCGTCCGGAAACAGCCCCACTATCCGGATCGCCGATCGGGTTAAGCCCGGAGCGTTGGAATCTGGGATTGGGTTTCCGTGGCGCCCCTGAATCCGGGACGGCACAGAAATGCCGCAACAGCCACATCGAAAGTTGGCTCGGCATCCGGTTGGACCTCACTCGCGATGTCTTACGACTCCTCACCTGGAGAATGTTTCTGATGCACCGAGGAACTCTTGATAAGCTTCGTCCTCCGGGAATTCAGGGGAAGCCAGGTATTTCGATAGTCACGCCGCTGCCCATTGGTTGAGCTTCGAAAGGTCCGAAGACGGACTGTCTCAGACTGAGCCAACCTATGCTCAAATTACATCTCTGTCTCAACGTCTGAGGCGTTTGACCTCAGATAACCCCGCGCTTGGTGGAGTGCGCACCTCCGCAACCAGTTAAGATGTCTCTAGCTCCCGGCGGGAAAACATGAGAGCCAATGGCATGTGAAACTATTTCGATATGACTAGGTGAGATAATTTCGCCGTGGGGAAGCGGACTATTGCAGTGTTGACATGGTATGAATGACACGTCTTCCGCCCCTGAAGCTCGTGACTGCGCTTTTCCAGCCAGACTATCTCATGCATGCTGAGGCGATTACGAGGGCGAGCCGCGGAAGAAATGAGTTAGCTTGTGCCGTCTATGAGTAGATGAGGCTGAAGCAGGCCACTCGCCGCTGACGCGGCCGGGAGACCCAGTAAGCTGCATAGCAGACACAACATCGACAACCACCCAGTTAGGTACATGTACCCAGTCCCGGTCACACTCGCAGATCAAGACGTATATATAAGCCGAACTTGGCCATTCCACTGGAGCGCTTCGACAAACCGGCAGACTAATACCGTGATTCATACTTTGGTCCCCAAGAGCACAGCAGCTGAGCGGAGATGAACAGCGCCATCACGCAGCCGTTCTCTGGCATCTAGTAGACATCGCGGTTGCCCACAAACCATCGATGTACTCCGACCAGCAATACCCCAGCACCAGCGATGACGACAGACACCTATCCACAACCTCGATGTTCACCGAACGATCTAAATACCAAGCCAAATATTCAAGCACCGACATATTTTACGATGGGAACATCCGTCTGAAGAAGTGGTTGACAGAGCGCAGGACTGTCTACTCCCCTGGCAGGCGAGCATCACTGTCTGTAGCAGAAGACGATAATCCTGAGAATATGGGTATGAATCGGTAGTTGTATTTAAAGCGACGTTTGGCGCAGTCATCTGAGATGACGAGGCACCTAGTCAGTCATTACTGTTCTTCAGCTTATCATAGGCGAGGGCGTCCGGGGAGTTGGCGGGGACTTGGGCCGGCTGCTTCTCGTTCCAGTAGCCCTGCGACAGCTCGTCAGCGTCCTTTAAGACCTCATCGAAGTTCACCTCGTCTCCAAGGAAGCCAATTAAGCTGGGACCGTCCCCGTAGGAGTTGGAGGCGCCGTAGTGTCGACCGGGGCGAACTCTGCCAAAGGCTCCAACATAGGCAGTTCCCAGCGGCGCCGCCATTGAGTTGGTGTCTGACATCTACCCTGCATCGCAGCTACCTGTAAACGGCAGATGTATTCCCATCAGCAATACACCACGCCTAGAGATGACGAGAGACACCCATCCGTCCCTTAACAGTCACAGAAAGACTGAAATATAACAGGAAGAATGGGAAGGTCCAGAACCCTGACCGTTGCACCACCTCCAGCGACATTGCTCAAGTCGAGATGAGGTGACACGATACCGATCATCACCTCATGGCTCTGGATTGTGGTGAGTAAGGAGTCGAACACTAGAGAGCAAAACTGTTCGGATTTATAGCAGCCCACGAACCACAAGTACTCACCTTCCAGGAGCGAGTAACGCCGGGGATATAATCGCACGTGTAGATAGATACGCTCTAAGCTCTTTTCTCCAAAGACGTGTCTGTTGTACGTCACATGGCGTCGAGCCACACCTAGTGGGAAGATGGAAACGGTGGTATTCGAGCGATTCCCCAGTATACTGAGTACTAAAACAAAACCCAAGTTACTTCTCTAAAAGATTTATTTGTCCCTCTGCAGGTATTACAGAAACAATACATCACAACCAGAGATGACGAGAGACACCACCCCAAACCTCGACAGTCTTACAAAAACAAACTTACAACGAAGAACATTCAAGCGGCTGAATATCTTTACCACTCATTCCCCAAAACCACATTAGCGGGGTCTAGATACGATATTCTTCACAACTCCTGCGAGAAACGCAGCGAAAGAATCGAGGCTGACAAGAGGTAAGGCGAAATAAAGCGAAACTGTAGGAATTTATAGTAACCTATAGACACATAGCATACACTCAATATAAACGTGTAAAGAACATCGCGATACTTCGAGCGAGTTAACTGCAGTTAACACCCCTCGCCAGACAGTATATAATCGAGTCTACTTCCAAACTGTAGCCAGGCTCTTCAATTTTGTCTGAGGACTTGTCGTGGGCCGTCACTGCGTGAAAGTGAATATCGTGCCAATCCTCGCCCTATGAATCCCGCCTCAGGTGTTGGAAGATCCGCGGACGAGGCTGAAACTTGACGACTGGTTGGTGGTTGAGCCCAACACGCCAACGACAGAGATGAAGGACACCAGTCTCTAAACACTACGACTCCGCAGCTTACAAACCAGCATTTCCTTTATGTTACCTGACAGACCACTCAGATATCCAAAACTCCGTGATTAGAGATGGTACTGATGGAGCTTATACTCATCACAGCAGCGTGTCTCAACTCTGACAACTACCCTTCTGACGCTGTAATTTATATTGCCGCTTGACACCCTCCGCGGCAGCGACGGCGTAGACACGTTTCTCACAGAGCACGTTTCCCGGCAGACTTTGAACAAGCATATTGGGCGAGACAGGAGCTTCACAAAGCTCAAATCAAGTGTTGTTTCTGGCGCGAGAGGACGGTTGTGATGAAAGCTGCCAAGCCCATCGTGACATAGTCAATCGCAGCAGACACCACGCAAACCATAATTGGAGCAAGTAAGTAAGAAGTAATAACCACTCTCAAATCATTTTCAGAGGTGATCTCGCTTGAAACATTGCAGGGAAACAACATCAACCACCAACCACGAACCTCAAGGGATCTTGGCGTTGGAGACCAATAGCAACGTCCCGACCACAAACTCGCCGGCCAGTGCCAACCAAGCCATCAGCAACACGCCCACAAGTCCGACGAAACAAACCACTTCACCGACGTTGCCTCCTCTCGAATCCCAGAGGCAAAAACAAGAACAGAAAAAGAAAGCAACAATCCAATATCTCGTGTAAGTCGCCTCACATCAACATTCGCCTCAAGCAAGGAAAACACACACAAAAACGCCACCCAACACACTCACATCTCACAGCACCGGCAGCGTGCCGACAGCCCCCCAGTCCATTGACCTCATACACCCCTGCGACAAAATAAGAAAATCTTTACTTTTGCACTGGAGGCAAGAAAAGAAATGCAGGAAAAGCCCACGCCCCCACCGTACCTGCTGATCCCCAGCAGAGAGAAGATCCGGACGACGGGAAGCCGATCACTTAACCAAATTGTACAGACACACGCAGCTCCACGGTCGCGCCTCACCGTCCAACCAACGCGAACAATCGCATGGCTACACTAAGGCAGCGGCCACGTGCGGAGGGGGCCCATGCCACGCCAGAGACGGGCAACTTGCGACTGGCAGTGGCAAATTTGACGCCGATATCACAGCTCTGTTATACGGGCGTCTGGCCGGTGATAACATGAGGCCATTATTTCCTGTTGGCCCCAAGCACCGTCCCGTCACATCGCCCAGCGGTCGCAATCAACCGGTCAACCTGTCAGGCAGCCAAACCGACTGGGGACGGGATGTCTGATGCCCCCGACCGACTGTCACTGCGCCGGCTGGCAGCGGTTCTGACGACATTGGGAGGATGCCATATGGGGCTCCGTGCCGCACTCATTGATGTTGGTGGAAAGACGGACCTGTCAAGTCTAGAACGTTGCAGGGCGTGCGCGCAATGGGTGCGGAGATGCGGAGGTGGCAGCGACAAGCAGCCAACGTCGCGGGAATCCGGGACTCGAGATAAATGAGACGCGTCGAGAGAAACCCGGCCGCCAAGGACAGCATTGGCACACATAAGCGACGCAGATGAGGCTTGACAGATATTCCGTGCGATCCACGACGGCGATTGGATCGGCGCCACGAATGCCACCGAAATGAGCCGTGACCTGTGGTTTTGTCTGCCCATCCCATCGAGCGTCCTCATCAAAATAGTCTTTCCGAGCTTGCGGAAGCTATTAATCTCATACAGACCCTTGCGGCCCTCGAAAGTCTCCGGATTGCCCTCGTTGTCAGTTGCAGGCAGAGATGCCCGACGCGCCGTAGGGCTCCGGAGGCAATCGGCCCTCCTCACAACAATGTTTCAACTCTCGGAGTCGCGATCCCGGTGCTCCCCCGCCTCGCCTCGCCTCGTCCACACACCCACCCCCATGACACGACAATTGAAGCCATGCCAGGCTAACTAGAGATTGGGGTAAATGGGCAAATGGGCGCGCCGGGGGGCCGGCCGGTGAGGGGTCAAGAAGCCAGGAAGCCAGGCCGCAAGCTGGATGGGGTCCACTGTTGACGCGGGACGGCAAAAGCCAACAAATGAGGCATCTGGGAGATTGACTCGTTGATGTTGGATGACACGGCGAGCGAGTATAATTGCGGTGAGTATTGGGCAAGGCGGCAAGGTGAGGTGCCCGGTGCCCGCTTGCTGGCGGGCGGATGGGGTGGGATGCGCGTCCAAGTCGGTCTGGCGCAGCTCCCCTAGGCTTTCAGCGTGGGCTGGTCATCGTTGAGCGACTGAATTGGGCATCGCGTGCTGTTCGAACCCCGCCGATTGCCTCTTTCGACCATTGTTCGCGCCACGACAGCCAACTTCGGGTGCTCTCCCCTTGCCCTACAAAGACTCTGTCGCTTCTTCGCAGCGTTGACGCGCCCCTCCGCGTGCCCTCTGGAGGCGAGGCCGGGAGCTTGCTTTAGGGCGCGCCGCACATCTGATGGGGTGTGCCAACGGTCTGGGCCTGCAGCATTCAGGTGAACAGCTTATCTGCAGACCCGGGCGTGGGATGGGATGGGATGCTGCGAGGGACTTTAGCGTCCAGGTACCAGATACTAGGTGCTTCGGACGTTGTCATGTACTGGGTACATGGCAAAGTGATGCTGGCTCGAGGTTGAACATCCATGTTGGTCCTGCATCGGAACAAGACGACTGGCGATCACCCATAGATGGCCCCGCGCAGCCGAGATCTTGTAGCGCCGTCAGCCGCAGGCTGGGGCCGAAGAAAAAGAAAGCTGCAAAGTTAAAAGGTGCATCAAACAGGTGTCGGAGATCGCACATCGCAGGGCTGCGACTTGCGAGCGGCCCAAGCGGTGCCCCTCGACCAAGACCAACGCTCCAGCCGTCATGGGGACCCGGGAATCCAGCGAGCACCGACTAACGAGGCTAAAGGCATGAACTAGTCAATTGGGAGCGGAAAAATCGTCAACAAGCGGGAAGTTGAGGCTGGCAGAAGTGTCTCGACGATGGAATCTGAGGCAGCTCAGCCTCTGCCAAAGTTCGGCCAGGGTTTCGGCGATGTGGGGCGGCCGCCGGGGGTCAGCCTCCCGCCTTCACGGGGGCAACACCGCGGTGTGGCTGTTCTTCAGGCATTGCGCAAGGATGGATGGCTGCCGTGCCGGTCCTTTTCCGGCAGAGCGGTTGATCTGTGTGTGTCAAGTGTCATCGGAAGATGGTAGATGCCGAAGGTACTTGCGATGCGGCCTGTCAGTTCGGAGTTGGGACGGCAGAGATGGGACGAGATGGGACGTCATGGCAATGGGTTAGGTGTGTGGTGTGCGAGCCCTCGCTCTTGGAATGCATGCGTAGGCGGCAGCCGGGAGGTGTCTTTTGCCCTGCGGGTTGGGGTTGAGCTGGCTGCCCGCCTCTGCAGCGGCATCGAAGAGTCCCGAGGGAAGAAGGGTGCATCAAACGGCCGGTGGACTAATCCGGCGACACGTCCGGGAGGGCAGCCGGAAGAGGCAACTTGGCTGTCGTATAGGGAGGGCAGCCGCTGCAACTCGTGCGAAGCTCGATCAGTTCGGAACCTAGATCTCGACTGCTCGTCCTCGTCGACTCTCGGGTTAATTTGCAGTCGGACGAGCACCGCGAGAGACTTGAGAGATTCGGGCTGGTCTGCCTGCTAATGCAAGACATACATCGACTGCCGGCCAAAACTTTTGCCGCTGTAGGACCTTAAGACAATGCACCGAGGTTGGCTCGACAACTTGTATCGATTCTTGCCGAGTCATCGGCCCCGGATTCTTGCCCAAGACGATTCGCCCGACGTGAGGCTGAGATGCAACCCGTCATAGATCTCCGATGCAGCTAGCAGCCCGCGGCCGGAGGAAAAAGAATGCGTGGCAGCCGAGCCAATCTCTGAACCCTGAGACAATCGGAGTTCGTCACCCGGAACGCGCATCGGCCGGTGCGGCGTGGTGCGGTGCGGTGCAGGTGGGATCGACAGTTGCCGGCAGCCTTGCGAGGCTCAAGTCATCATCTCTCTTCCCTTCTTCTCGCCCTGCCTCCTTGCCTGCTTCGCTCCCGGCCAATCGCGATAGATGTAGGGCGTCAGAGGTGTATCAAGAAGCTTCGCTGCGTGTGATCATCCGGGCTCCAAGTCTCGGTGCCCGTGGTTCATGCAATGGCGGGATCATCTTTCCACGTCATCAGCAATCGACGGTTGCTGCCGTTGGCGGCGTGTTGTGGAACGAACTGGTGGCCAGAGATCAGATGAGGTCCCTCGCGGCATGAATCTCGTCGCTCGCTCAGCGCTGACGGAGCGGGAGCGGGTTGGTGGCCAAGCGGCAGGGGACGGATTGATCGGCACGGATGCTTCGCTGGGATGGTGTCGCTGCGCCCACCGAGGCTTCGGGGCCAAGACGGTTGACAAATGGACCGGACGAGGGAGGGAGGGGCCGCGCAGAGAAAGGAAAGAAGGAGAAGAGAGAAAGAGGCTGTGCAACTGTGTAACAAGCACGGGATGGACGTTAATTGCGGGAGGCCGAAGGAGGCGGGGGTTCGTGATGTTGTCAAGAGGCAGCATGCGAAATGTCCGAGTCCGAGTTGACGTCGGGTTACACAGAGAACAAGAGGGGTAGGCGCGCGCCAGAGACAAGAGGAAGGACCTACTGAGCAGAATACAGTGTACCTACCTACTACCCAAGCCGGTAGGGATTACTGAACGTGAAAAAACGGGCAGGGACGTCGGACACCGCGAAAGGAAGGTGCGCTCTGGAGAGAGGAGCTCCTTGTCTCTTTTGGGCTCTTTCCTCTCTGAACTTCGAAAGTGGCAGGCACCTCCCTGAAGAAATTCAGAGCCTTAGGCCCTTTGGGGTTCCCAGTGACACACAACTGACAGGGAAACCGCGGCCTGTCAGTGCCGCACCTAGATTGTCCTCCGGCCCGCACAGAGGAGCCCGCGGGACGGCTCCGACACCGACAGCAGCAGCTGACCAGCAGTTCCTCCGGGGGGATAGCGGGCGACCGGGATCGAGCCTCCATCGAAAGGGCGTTCATGACTCCATCGCCAAAGTTTTGACAGATTGTTCCCACCCCGACATCCCCATCTTTCCAAGTGCTCGAACCTCTTGTTCATGATTCGAGTCAATCGAACAACATGAATCAAAACTCGCTTTAAGGACCCCCTCCGAAACAATCGCTTATCCTGACTCGTCAATCTGGCTAGATCTGTCCATCCGCGACGGGCGTCTTTGGTCTCTCGGCCCGTAAACAGCAAGTCAGAAGCGAAAAGGGTCAAAGGGCGAACCAGTCAGTGCATTGCCCCGCAAAGCAAGTCACCTCAGACACATCTCAATTAATTTGCAGTGACACATGCACCCCAGAAAATAGTGTGGTGTACCTAATTGATCAAGAGGGAGACCGAAAGAAAAAAATCAGAAGAGACGTTCAGGCCTAGGCCCAATTATCGTCCAAACTCCAAAATATTAGCCTCACACTCCAATCCAACTACCTACCTACACCACCTAACTCCAAGACACGAGCCGCGCCGTTGTCCCAAAACCACACCGTCTCGGCTCCTGGTTCTGGGTCAGGGTCCTCAGCACTCTGAAAGAAACTTACTTCGAGGCTGCCATTCAACCAAAGGAAAACAAACGCCATTCATCCGGGTCCGAGGTATGCACGTCATGCCCATCCGAACTTTCTGTGCGCCACACAATGTTAACCAAAGGCACTCTGCTAAGACTACCTTGCCTTAGGTGTCAACCACAGCCAGGTCGTAATCCAATACTACATCAATAAACAAGGTGACATAAGAAAAGTCAATGCACGTCATTCGCCGCTCTTTAATAACCAAGACGCTGCACATTTCCATCACGGCATCGACATAACATAACGCTGCCAGCCTCTTTTCCTTTTCTTAGCAAAATCCGAGACCGAGACACACCCGTGGACGGCTTGTTCCGACACCCCGGCCCGTCCCCCTTGCCCGTCCAAGGCGCCCCTCAGTCGTCCATCTTGTTTCAAGTAGCATTCTGGTGGGGGTCCTCCTCTGACGAGGATCACGGCCACACACCTCCCTCCTTCCACCCAGGGTTGACAACCGCCACGTCTGCCGCCGCACAGGGGTCGTACTATGGTACTCGACCTCCCTACACGCCCAGATCGTTTCACGTCACCAACTTGGGCCCACAGGACAGCAACATCAACATCCCACGCCGGCCACTGTCTGCCCATACGCTGTCGTGCGTTGCTCATACATCCTGCCACCAAAAAAAAAATCAGGAATACTCAAGGGCACTGGTCACTGGCACGACTCGGACTGACATGACAAATGAGACTTGTAATTACCGAGGGCAAGGCCCATGGCTGCCGTGGCTGTAGATACAGTTGCCACTGCGCGTGCTCTTCTAACTAAATAGTAATAATATCTGCCCTATGTTTCCAAGAATCTCTCAACCTGACTGACTGGGTGTCCAACTTTAACTTCCCCCATGCTGCTGTGCCGCGAACTTGATGCTGCCGATGCCTAAGCCCAAGGGTATCTTCGTCCTTTGTAAAACCCAAACGCCAGAATTCCACACGTTCTATCCTTCTGTTGTCCGCGCCAAAGAATCGCTGCCGTGCTGTCTGCCCCGCGAACTTCGCTCGCTGACCATGCCATATCAGGCTAGGCCGGGGCCCGTCATCTGTCCAGGGTCTGACAGATCCGTCTCCCAGTCCGAGCTCATGTAGGCTTGGCCGCTGTTGCCCGTGTACGGCAAAGTTGACAGCCGGAGAAAGGGCGGGCTTTGCGTCGTCGGCGTATGAGAGGACATCGTCATCGAGTGAGGCGTCGGCGGCAAGGCGTAGCTTGGCGTCGACCTGTAGCTGACGGCGGGGGGCGCATCGCTCCCAATGTAGCTGTATGATTGCATCCCGCCGTAAGGGCTGCTGTAGGAGTTGTCGAAATCCGTCGTGTACATGCTCGATCGTCCCTGCGGCGATAGGAGACCCGTCGTGGCAACCGACTCTTCGGCTTGCGTTACGTAGACCGACTGGCTGTGCTGGTGGGCGTGGCGCATCTCGCCGTGAATGCGTCTGCGCTTCGCGTCTTCCTCCTGCTGGTCGTCGTACATGAGGGACCTCTTGTTCTCGTTCCGTGCGGCGACTTCGTGGTTGCGTCTGCGGTTAGAGACGTTCATCGACTCCTTCCGCACGCGGAGGCGAACTCCCTGCTCGCTCAGGAATCGCGTCAATGGCGTGCTCTCCGACATTCCCGGGAACGTCTTCTGGTTGTGCACCTCGAATCTTGACGACTCGACGACGGCGCACTCCACTGCCTCCATGCCACGAAACTCGTACAGGGTGAACCTCAGCTTGTAGGTACCGGCGTTCTTCACGGAGATGTCACCAAAGGTGAAGTACCCCACGTCCTGGTTACCCTGGTCCTTGAGCTTGTGCAGAGAGGAAACTCTTGTGCCGAGGAGAAGCTTGTTGGTGGCTTTTGCCTCTTTTTCGCTCTCCGGCGTGTCTCTGACCAGTTCGCAGAAAAGCGAGAAGAAGGGGTTGGCGAGACAGAGGTTAGGGTTGCCGTAGAATCTCTGATCAAAGTCCCTCTCCACTACCATCTTGACGACAGGAGGGGGGTCCAGAGGCTTGCGGTCTGCTTGGACGTTGTTAGTCAACGCACCAGGTGATTTTTCGAGGAGCCCAGAGATGTCTGGGGTCAACGTACCTTTGACCTTGCCGCCCTCAACCCTACCATGCTTCGGCTGCTGAATGACCTGAAGGGAGATGCCCCGGTGACGGTTGCTGTTTTTTTTTGGCTCATGTCAGCTCTGCGCCGTCTTCTGCATGCGAAAATTCGTGTGGCTGTGTAAGGGGTGCGGTGTGGACATACGGATCAACTGGACCTCCAAGTGGTACCATACCCAAGCCGAACTGTTGATGATCCATGGTGCGGCTATGTTGACTGCAGCCGTGGACGAGTGTGTGCCGGGTCGCTAAGAGATGGTCGAATAAAGATGAAGAGCCAGATTGTTATACAACAGAAATGCGACGAAAGTTGGCGCAAGGCGTGCTCGAGATATCGGAAAAAGAAAGCAGCTTCGAAAGAAGGAAAGGCAAGGTAGTATCCAAGAAGGCGTGGCGAAACCTTGGGAAAACTTGGTTGACAACAAGTTTGGATGTGACAAAGAATGATGCTTCCTGAGAGGTGACCTCGACAGGATGTTGCGAGTAGATGGTGGTATCGAATCGACGAGGAAAGAACCTTCGTAGATGGAGGGCTAAGCAGTATCTGATATAGCACCGCGTCGAGTCGAGCTGTTGTTGGCCGCGGAGGGAGGATGAGAGGGTTGGGGGTCAGATCCTCCAAGGGGTCGCATGAAGGGGGGTGTACAAGATGGAGACAGCGGGACAGGAGAAGGAGGGGAGGGGGCAAGAGGGTCGGGCAAGAGGGTCGAAGGGGGGGTGGCGTGCCCTGAGCGGCGAGGCACGAAGATGATTTGCAGTGAGGTACGTGGGTACTCTGCCAGAGGGGCTCGAGATTGTCGGGGAATTCAAGCGCGAATCGACGACGATGACGATGGGGAGAGGGACGGCAAGCCCATGTAAGGTCGATGCCGGGCAGTCTATACCGAGAACAGACGGATCAGTCTGTAATGCTCGGCGGGCGAGGGCCGGGCGGGTAAGGGGTGTCGGAGCAAGAGAAGCAGTTTGGTGGTTGGATAAGGCAAGGTTTTGCACCTTATATCGTCAGGGTGCGAGATGTCAAATACTGCTCGGAGGCCTAGCCCTGGTCGCTGGGGAAAGAGGAGGAATCCCTGTGCAGCTCTGGTCTGTGCTACTGGGTGAGGACTTGGCGTGGTACTCTTCCTCTTGGTGGGTGACAGTCTTCGGCAGCAGGCGACCTGTCAAGCGACGACTTGGGGGCGGTCAATGAAGCCAAGTTTCGAACAGCCTGGGGTAACCGGGCTGATTATGAATGTCGAGGGGCAGAAAGCGTGCTCAAGCGCGCAGCTCAGGTAGCTATGTATGTAGATAAGTAGCTGACAAAGAGCCCGAATGATGGCAACTCGAAAGAAGACGAGCAACCGGCCGGCCTCTCTCCAGGTCTCAAGGGCCAACCTAATAGAAGGGGGCAAGCTTGCCTCGACCGGTGAAGAGTGGAGGGAGAAGGGATGATGCCAGAGATCCGTGTCGTGCTTGCTGGAAGAAGCCGTTGGTGGGCTGGAAGGAGTCGAGGGTCGACTGAGGCTCCGTCTATTCCAGTCGTCGTTGCATGAACAACGGAGATGGACGAGGCACACAGGCCACCGCGATGGCACTTTTGGCAGCACTGGAAGAGGACCTCGCACTTGATAGCCGGTTGAGGTCGAGCACCGTTGTGGGCCCCGTGTAAGGTTATATGAGGCAGGGAACGCAACCGAACGATGGTAGATGACAGGGAAGGTGGAAGCGGGCTGGCCTGTTTCTCTTGTGGTACCCGTTAGGGGGGTTGGATAACTCTTGAATATGGATTTGGGATCTTGCTGTGAACGAGCTATGTAGGTTAGTTGCGTCTCTGGCAATTCCAACACCAACAGGCAGACAGACCTTGAAGGGAAGGGGGTGCGGTCCGTAGGCAGTCCAACGCGTCTCGTCACCAATATCGTGGGTCTATCAACGGTCTCGACTTGATGCGCCAGTAGAGAGTAGATGGACGGATGACGATGCGGCCGGCGGGATGGTGTCGTGTGTGTTCCAGCTGGTGGTGTGTGCCGTACGTGCTTTGCTCCTGCGTGGATTCTCGGCAGGAGATATTCTCGTCGGCAGGAGGGAGGTATGGTTGCTGGGCAGGACCGGGCTGGGCTAGAGGGTGTGACCGGTACGCCGCAGGGCAGCAGAGCGAAAAGAAGAGCGCAGGATGCAGACGCCAGGCGCGGAGGGACGAACAACTGTTCAAGATGAAAACAACAGCTGCGAAGAAGTGCTGCTGGTGCTGCCAGGGAACGAGGATATTGGTGTCCCAAGGTGGGGTGTGGATATGGGTGTAGATGTGGATGCGGACCTTAAGGCACGCCCCTCTTACCATCACCCCCTTCCCTCCTCACCAAAAGGTATAGACAAGGTAAGGTACCTAAGGTAGGTAGGCATGTAAGGGCGGCAGGTACGGTACGGATGGTGTGTACTGCTAGGACAGGTGAGGTGCTTCTCTCGTCTCGTCTCTCGTCCCTCCTCCGCTCCTGCCCTGCCCTGGGGCTTCGATATGGACCTGGACCTCTCCCCCCTCCCCCCTTCCCTGGACCTGCCTCGACCCGCTAGAGACGTTGGCAGAGGCCAACCCACAAGGTGAGTAGGTAAGGTAAGGTACCTACCTCGAGTACGGCAGGGGTACTTGGACTCGAAGGTAAGACAAGGCAAGGCAAGACAAGGGCGGCAGGGAAGGGGCGTTCGGACGGATCACGGCGACATGGCCGGCTACTTCCCACCCAGCGGAGGGATGCACGGCAAGGAAGGTAAAAGAGAGGAAAGGCAGGTAAGTAGATAGGTACCTCAGAGCACGTACCGACGAAGCTCAGATTGGGCTGCGGGTGTAGGTGCCAATGTAGAGGGTACTTGACCCGTGCACTCCGCAGAGGAAGAAAAAAGGCAGTACCGCTCTCTGTACCGCGAGGTCCTGCTCCATGCGTCTGAGTAGTCCATAGGTATTATAAGTAGGTAGAAAGGTGGTGTAGGTACCTCCACGCCACCTTCTGCGGGAGGCGTACGCACCTGCACCTGCACCTACATGATATCCATCCTTCTGCTCCTGTGTGGCTGCTCAACCTTACCTTTGCCCTACCCTGCCCTGCCTAACTGTGAGAGGCAAGGTGAAGTGCGTCGAGGTGATGGAAAGAGTCAATTGAGACAGGGGGAGCTCGGAAGGTAAGGCCTGCATACAGACATCGTCCCTGCTCATGCTCACGCCCATCCATTCCCCTCTAGGACTGCCAGCATCAGACCTCACCTCGACAGGCTCGACTGCTGGAAGCTGCGCCGGCACCCGAGGCAGATCCTTTCCAGGTTGCGACCGCCCACATCCCATTTGGAGCCCCGGACGTCGAGTCTTTCTCTCTCTGTCGAAAAGCGTTGGACCGAGAAACGAAAGAGGAACTAGGTCCATTCAGTCAGCTCTTACAACCTTGAACGTCCATACCTTGCGGGGGGGACGAATATCAGGGATATCGTTCGTCGTGGGGACCTTATCGTGGATATCCGCGTCCAAGCACCGACGACACTGCCTTCGAATACGTCTCGACTGGGTGAAGATTGTCGCAAGCAGCCTTCTGTCGTCGTCTACGCAGCAAGCATCGCGCTTCGCGGGACCCATATCTTCATGCAGGTGCTTTGGCTTCTCTCCCACTCTTGCAAGAGGGGGCATGGAGCCATCAGCTAAGGCACCTTACCTTGTTATCCACTGCCCGGGGCGAGCCCTCGACCCCTTCCAGAGGTCCCTGGGTGCCCTCCCCTGGCCCCTCTACAGTATCGACAACACACTACACTACAATAGGCAGTCTCTCCACCGCTGTGGTATAGCACCGTCCAACCTATGGCGAGAGGTAAGAAGTACCGTCCATCCCATGCCTACGTACTACTATACAGCACCTAACGCCCAGCGAACAGAGCCCTCCGTCAGTGTCGACATGTTGCCCCCCGACGGAATCCATGGCCGATGCCTCCCTGTTCCCTCTCGCCCCTTGGGACACCCCGGTCGCGGACCCCTGTACCGTGCCCGGACCGGAAGTCCAGGTCTCCACTCGGCGTCTGTGCGCGGCGGAAGAAGCTGTCGAAGCAGGCATCCAGGCATGAATGGAAACATCTGAGACACAGCTTTGACGATTCTCGATTCTTGCAGCACCAAATCTCCCCTGGAGGGGTGGCCAGCGACGCCCATCACCATCACCATCACGCACAGGAGGAACGATTCTTCGCAGCGCCCTTGCTCGGCCAACTCCGAGCATCTCCACCCGATGATGCGAATGGGGACACGGGGTAAGCCAGGGCATATTTGTAAACGTTTACTTCTTGAACCGGAAGGCTTCTCGTCGGACTGCCAGGCCTTCGATGCGTTAGCCTCCTTGGGCGACGCATGTCACGTCACGTCTTTGTCAGGTCACGACAGGGCAGAACAAGGCAGGACAGGACAGCCCAGGACATCACCGACGGGGGGAACAGTGGACTGGACTCGGGATTCAGCAGTCAGGAGTCAGGGTCGAGAGTGGCTCGTCTGACAGCTGTCACTGTCCGACCCTGGTCTGGTATGGTACGGCCTGCGCTGCCCCGGGCCCGGGACCCTCGCCTTAGCTGGGCGCCTTAGAAGGACGCATCGTCCGGTATCCGTCCCCTGGGGAGTCTGCCGACGCCCGTACATGGCTCTCCCCGGGGACATCAATGATTAAACCCTTCGAGAAGCTAGGGTGAACCAAAGTGAGGTAAAGTCGGGAATCTTATCGGGTTCGTTAAGAGGAAAAAGGGCTAGGTTGGGAAGACGGAACTATACTCTGGACTGCCCAGCAGGCAAGAGGAGAAAGACAGGCCTCCTTCGCCAGTAACCCACCTACCTCTAGGTCCCAACGGTCCCCCGGCGCGCTGCTGGAAGCTCCGTCGACTTCCCTGGCCGTAATCAAGATATGCACCACTTTTGTTGTTTCCAGACCAAGGAAAGAGCCTTTGCGCTGGAGCATTGCAAGGTACGGAGAAAGATGCCTCTTGCCTCTCTTCCCTACCTACCCTTACCACATCTTCAGTCAGTCGGCCGACCCCCACAATTAGCACGGTGTTTCGACATGACAAGCCGGGGGATCGTTACAGTGCGCAATGACAAAAACATTATGACCCGCTCTATATGTGGGTCTGTGTTCATCTGAGTTCTTCCATTGGCTGCTCACCAAGCCAGTCGATGGACATGGACCCGCCGATTGACTACGTACCTCCATCGACGCTCAGTGTCCTTGGCCTGGACGTTTCGTTTTGGGAGGGACTGAGGTACTCCTTCCATACCTAGCTGGCTGTAAAGTCCTTTTTCTTTTCGTTCCCTTTTCTCCCGACTGCAATCCTCGCAAGGAGTCAGGATGCGTCTTGGTACTCGTGTTTGTTTTTCCAGCGTTTTGCTTCTCACTGTGAGGTGTCCTCCTATCGTGTTATTGCCCCAGTCTGCCCTGCTCCGTCGCTGCTTCCCTCCGAGTGATAGACATTGGCAATTGCCTCCCTTCCTTCCAATGAAAATGCACCCAGCTCGGAACATCCCCTCTGTGCAGATACGTACCTATCTTACATACCGCCCTGGTGCCTGCCCGTTTGCCCGTTGTTACCTTAGCTCTGGCCGCGAGAGGTACTTTCCCCCCGCTCGGCGTCTTGTCGCTCCTTCCCGCGCTGTCAATCCCAGGCCGTCTCCAGACGACAGCCCACAGCGGCCGGCAGGCACGACCTGTACTACCTGAGCACAGGTACCTTTTAGGTGGTGATTGGTTAGTGAAGTAACCTTGGGCAGATATCCAGTGTAATTAGCTAGCATCCGGCGGGAAGGTGCGGTAGGTATAGTGCGCGCATGGGAGATGAAAGACCTCCACCTTGCCGACAACAATCCCATTGCACACCCCGCGATGCACTGCACAATTCGATTGTCCTTCATCCTCGTCGTCCTTGTCCTCCGACTTGCCTATTCTGCATCGAACAAGCAAAGAAGCTCCTGTTTCTCGACCGCCTCCACCCGCCGTCGCCGCCATCATCTCCTGCCCATGTCCCTGACGCCTGGCCCTCGAGAGCGTCCCTCGGCATTGTCGTGCCTTTCGTCGAACGCTGCCAATTTTGCAGCTGACAGACAGCATTGATTGTCGAACAATCGAGGCATCCGTGCCTACCCGTACTAACTAAAGATCCATCCTTCACTAGGTATGTCCCTCACCTCGCCTTGATGTGGTTGCGGAAATGCCCGGCGCCTTGCTGTTTCCAAGTGGCTCCCGTCGAGAGCTAAAAGATTAGCTGCTAGCTTTTGCTGGCTTCTTACCATCGCACAGTCGTCGTCGGTCTCCGCGATGCCTGCTTGCCTCGTCTCCATCGCATCACTACTGTCTCTCTCTTGGTCTCCTATCTCCGCGACCTTCTCTTGGACGCCGTCCCATCGCTCGGCCTCTCCCAACCGGATCGTCGCATGACGGATGTCGGCATTGCGGAGATTCCATCCCCTTGGCAGGAGCGCGGGAAGAGAGACGACGAGAGCCCTGCCGCCCTCTCCCCCTTACAGTACGCTGACGGGTCATTCCTGTTCATCTCTTTCGTCCCGTCTCCATCGTTCGTGGCGGTCCAGACATTTTGAGCGGGGACTCGACGGGACGAAAATCGAAGCCATTCCCTCTTTCGTCGGCAGGAGCAAGCTCAACAGCAGTCGACGACAAGTCACATGTGCCCCTTCAAACGCCGCCCGCAAGGCTGTGCAACCTCCAGTTTCTCCTGGGCGGCCCCCTCCGCCTCGGCGAAAAGAAGGAAGGAAAAAGCACCCTGGACCGTTGCCAATGGCCGTCCCGGTCCCTCCTGACGAGCGACTCGACAAGGCCGCGCCGCACCAAGGCTCGACACGGAGGTGTTGCACTGCAATCGCCGGCATGTCACTGGCCACAGGACAAGGCTGCGGAACCAACAAACGCGCGCAGTATGTGGGCAAATGTTTCGCGTCCGCTTGACCTTCATCCCTGGCGCTGTTCGCAGATGGCGGCAACAAGTTACAACTCTATTCCATACCAAACGCCCACCGGCCCCTGTCTCGCTCGCCCACCACAGCCAAACGGCATCGCATCATCACCCCAGATCTTCGCTCGCCTGTTTATGCATTAACTCGCCATCTGCGAGTATCGCGCGCAATCTTTCTGAAAATACTCGAAACGCCCCTGCAGCTACTTTCGACCATACTTGCCCCCTACGGAGACAACCTCTTCGACCCCGACAGCGCGTCACCGCCTCCAGCACTGCAGTCTGCAGTCTGCAGCGTGCTGAGATGATTGCCCATGGCACACAAATCCCCCGCGGATGCTACTTCCGAGGTGACCTGACTGTTCGGGTTCACGGCTCTATTTCCGGGACTGATTTCAAATTCGCCGTTTCAAGATCATCGTACTGTTCCCCACGATGTCTTGACTGTCGTAGAGACAGTGCGAGCTTCTCGGGACGGGCCCTCATTGTGATTGCACTCCGTGCCGCAATCATCAATCCGTCGCAAAACGGCCCGGCTGTTCCTTCAACACTGCCTTACCGAGAAGCTCGCCGCTGATGTCAGCAGTCGTCCTGCCTCTCGGCGGCTTGTCTCACTTTCTGGCCGTTCTATCCCGCTGCTGTACGTCTCCTCCCGGCTTCAAGGCGTTCCGCTGGGCTGTGCCGCGCACGGCATTGACATGGGGATCATCCGGCGCCCAAAACCGTCCCAAGATAAACGAGTCGCTCGCTCCCCGCCTACGACGGCTCGGATCCGGACTTCAGCCGGCTCGCCCCTTTGCAATTCTTCTTCGCCGAGTGACTTCCGCTATCCGCCAAACGAATAATCGGCAGAGTATACCGTTGTGTAGCAGGCAAGCATACAGCCCTTTGCATATGCGAACAGCCATCTTCAAGCGAGCTTTGGGAGTCGAGAAAATCCGTCAGAAGTCCAGTCATTGTCTTCTTTCCTCCATGCAACCAGCGACACCCGTGGCGGCACTTGGTTTAGATCCCGCAGCTATCCGCAGATCAGCTCGGCACTCCTTCGCTGAACCTCACGCGCAACTTACAACCTTTTCCCAAGGGCGTATCCGCTCCACAGGCTCTGAAAATACCCGTCTGCACGCAATGCCGGCCGAAGCCTTGCGGCGTGGCCCGCCGACGGAGTCTCCCCTGGCCCACTGCTGCTCATTTCAAGCCTTCAAGCCACCACCCACAACCCGATGTGGCTGGCCTGGCGACCTTGCCCGCAGTGGCCGCTTGCTTGACTCGGCCGAAAGAGAGAGCCACGGCCACTCATGTCCGGCGTTTAATGCTGTGCAAAGGCCCGCTGAATAGCGTCCCGCCGGATGCAAGCTGTTGCACTCTGGCATGGCACACAGACACCGAACGCACTGTTCTTCGTTGACCTTGTTGCGAACAGACGCCTGTCGAGTATCGACAAGGAAGAGGCCAAGGGCTTTCGGGAAATCGCGGCAGCCGTTAGTCAAGTCCCATCCATATCGCCCTTCGGAGACCGCTGGAAAACCATGGCTCTCCCGTTGTTGGAGGATAACCTGACCGACTCGTCTCCTCGCGGGTTCACGCCCGGATGGCTGTCGGCCGACGTTGTACCCTGGACGACTCCAGCCATCGAGATGTCATGGAGACGACCAACGAATGCGGAGCAATTGCCGGATCAGACGCTGAGAGATTTGCTAATCTCCTGCGGCCATGTCGTCTGCACTGCATGGCTCCGCGGTGAGGTAGAGAGCCGGTGGCTTGAAGGCAGTGAGTGTACTGCCTGCTGTCTAATACTGGATTTCTGTGGTTTTCTGACTCTTGTGTGTGTAGCAGGACCGGTGATCGGCGCCTCCGCCACGGCGCCCGTTTGCGAACAAGCCGCCGGCAGATATTCTCCCACATTCGCGCATCCCGATACCAATCGAGCAGCCCAAAGTTGTGGAAATGAGGACAGCGTAAAAGGAGGGTGTTTCCTTGTGGAACGCGAGGCGGTGCTCGGACGAGACATGTTCGTTCGCAGTCGGTAGCCCCGCGTGTAACGATGTTTCGCCGTGGGATGACAACGCCTCGGTTCACGCCTTGTTTTTGATGTCAGACATGCGCGACTCACTCTCCAAGTGCTCAACCTTAATCGAACGACTCTGGGCTTCTCGTCAAACCAGTCGCTGTTTGCCCGACGATGATTGATGCTGCCGGTATTGTTCGCTGCCTCATTGCGTGTCGACAGCGGGCCTCGGTCGTAGGAAACTAGGCTTCCCTGGCAAACTCAATCTCGTTTCGAGAACAGCGCCCAGGCGATTCGACGTCGGGCTCTAGGGGCCCAGTTCACGAATCGCAAAGTTCCGTTGAAGAAGAACCAATTGCTCAGTTCCTTCAGGGGCGCTCCCAGGCCCCACCGAGACCCCGGTGCCTGTCGGTTTGGCAGCGGTTCACCCCCAATGTCACGTCAGTCGCCAAACCATCCTTGCTGATCCAAACTGTTCCCCCGTCGGCCCAACGTTTCCGACAAATCTTCCGAGCAACGAGACGAGAAGCGACCACCAAAACGGCCATTTCGTCGGCGCAAACCGCTTGTTCCGGCTCTTCTTATTGGGGAGGAGGGCAGTACCTCTTCCTCACGGGTGGTGTCACGTTGCAGGCGAGATGACGAAATGAACGGCGGTGGATTGGCCTGCGCAACATGGCGTCCGCGCCCGTGCCGTAGCGCATCTTCTGCATCGACGGATGAACACATCGACGCGTAGAAGATGGGATGGGAGGGTGGTCGATTAGACTGCCAGCCGGCTCGCCTTGCTACATGAGGGTCCTCGCCAAAACGTTCGAATCTCCGAACCCCAGGTGAGATGTCATTCGAGACTTCAGAGGAACCCATGTCGCCTGCGTTTTATTGCCTGCCCCATGTTTCATGCGCTACTTACTGCGACTGCCGCCCTGTTTTGGCTATTTTCGGGTGGTCTGGTTCGAAAGCCCGTCATCTATGTGAATTCACAACGGCGACTTGATGGACGACAAAAGCCAGTTTCTTGGACTCAAATCGCATCTTTCGTTGTTGTGTAAGATGCGTTCACACACGCGCGATGGCCCAAGCGACAATCCAGGTGATCAACAGAAGCCGTTTAAGCCGGGCCCGCAGAGCAGCACGGCCAAAGTTGCCCTGGCTACTTAGTAATACTTGCACCACTGCTGTCGGCTCGACGGTTCGCAAGCCTACATTTCCGGACCGGGATGGGCATGCGGAGTGCATCACACAATGTCTCTCATGGACCCGATCTGGGCCGATTGGCATTTGTCTACTGCGATTAATGCCACTCTACGGGATGTATCAGCGAAGAAGCGTCAGTCTAGCTGGGCGCTAGATAGATCCTGCTGCATCTGAAGACTCTGCAGCACTGTCCAAGAGCTCACACAGACATGTAACCTCGAGAGAACGAGTCGCCCTCGAGGACGTGCTGTGCTGGTGCTGCACAGATGCTGCACACCGCTGCGCCAGGGCTGTCTAGTCGAAGACCGAAGCTGCCCACCTGCTGGCTGCATTGGGACTCGTTCCAACGACAAGATTGTGGTCTGCGGCCGCAGCTGCAGCCTTCCATCGTTGTGTTCGTTATGCACCGGCTTTCATGCGCTGCACACATGGCTTCGGCTCACTACGGCGTCTTCGTCTCTCTCCGTGTAGACGACCACATTGAGCGCCGCGCATTGCTCCAGCAGCAGGCAGCAGGCAGCACCACAAACGGAGGCGAACGACGCCTAGTACACACAAATTCTTGAAGTGGCTCCGCCCCGACCTCGCTTCCATGCCACCTGAATCCTGATTTGGGCTCGGAAGGCCGGGCGGGACGCGGCTCGTAAATTGGCGGCTGGTCACCTGGTGCCCTGCTCGTCCGACCTGTTGATGTCCACTTTTGAAGTGACATCTGAGGGCGTCGACACCATGGCCGTTGAACGACATGGCAAATATTGGTGATAACCCCACGACATTCCCTGATTTTTCGCCCAATTCCAAGTCGAGATTACCTGATGAAGTAGAGAATCCCAGCGACGTCCTTGTCGACCGCATCCTTCGATGCCTGGACTGCTGCTGGACAGCATCTCCCTCACTCTTACGAGCGCGTACTCACCGATTCTCCACCCTTCACACCATCTTCGTCGACAACCTCGTGTCTACAGACTGACTACTGCTGCCCTCCCTCGCTTCTGCAGGTCGAGACCCTTTAGCGACACCGTCTCTTCCTCGTCGGACAATTTGCACTGCAACTTTAACTGCATCCGATCTACCTTGTGTGCTCCCCTCATCTTCGCCAAATCCCGTGTATGGGTCCGGAGATTTATTTGTTTCGTTTGAAGGGACGAGTGTAAACAAATATTGGCTCTTTCAACAAACGAACCAAACTTTGGTCGCCCGCTCCTCCGCAGACGTTTTCGGCTTTCCTGGCCAGGTTTCCCGACCATTCACTTCTGCCACCCTCAGTCATACTCCTGCGGCGGTTCGGTCAGCCGCGGTTACATCGCGCTGTCAACTGGTGCGCTATGCGACGTTGATGTGACAGAGGTGTTGGCAATCTCTCAGAATCCACGGTACGGTGTAGACGGCCTGCAGGCTAGCAACGGGGAATGCTGTGCCTTCGGATCCGAGTGGAGGTTGAAACCCAACAGTTCAGGCATACACCTGGCTTGTTGGTGCTTTGGAGTGGTTCGCGAAGAGTCTGCAGGCATCACGCCGCATACCTCGCAGCGCGCTGTGCTTCCCGCAACGGATCGCGAGTGCGTCACGAGACGACTCACAGGCTCCGTGGCCCGTAGCTGATGCAGTTCTGCAGTAGTGATCGCATCCGAGAGCCTAGTTCAGCCGGCGATCGGAAAAGACACGAACCATTGAGGCAAGAAAGATGCTGGTCGAATTATCCCTTGAGCGAAAAACAGGGCCATGCCTCCGCCGAGTCGCCGGAAGAGTCGATTACCTTGGCAAACGAGATGGACACGCTGTCCTGTTGGTGCCTCCGCCAGTTGAGCGCAAGGGCCGACAGCGTTGCGGTCCTGATCGCGCTGGCTGTTCTCGCGAGGCTGGGCGTGAGGGGGCGTCCATCCAACTTCCACTCGACCGACCTCCATCGGGCGGCACCCCGGCATGCGGGCGATTCGAATGCCGTGATCATCGCCGTGATCATCGTCTTTCCCGAACCAGAAGCGCACACATGAGACTTGTGTTGGTTGCTGCGCTGCGCAGTGACAGCTTTGTGATCTAGGCTGGCTCGGTGCAGAGCTAGTGATGCCGTGCGACCAAGTACCAAAAGTGACCGGATCTCAGTCGGAATGTTTGAAACCGGTGAATCAACTAGACAAAGTCTACGAAAGTGATTTGTAACGTCCGGAGACAACAGCAGGGATGGCGTTGCTCTCCCCGGTACAGCTTCAGAAGCCTACTGCCAGTTGAGGGTTTTTTTTCTTCTCTTTTTTCTACCCCCCTTTCCTACCGGCATCCCACCAAGTCAACAAGTCTGGGTCCTTTGAAACCTCTGAAGCTTGTTGTTTTCTGTCGCTGGTACGCATGAATTCTTGGGGTTGTGCTTTGTGGTTGAGCAAGCTCGCTACCGAGAACCCACATAAGCTAGAGGGCACTTCCCCCTTTTTTTTCTGGTCGTGCCGAAAACCGTGATGATTTGTGTTTTTCGGGTTGGGACGGTTCGCTGTCACATATCACAGGGAGTAAATTCTTCCCAAGCCAAAGGGTCGGGAAAGGTTTTGTGGATTTGGTGCTGCTAAATTGTTTGATTACATTTAGGGGCCAAGTTGTCCCTCTCTTTCGGTTTCTTGAGTCCCGGTCTGGGTTGGGTGTTTTCCGAGGCTAGATACTATAGCTTCTCTGGTTGTGTTTCCCCCGTGCTTTAGATTAAAAATGAATCCATCTCCTACCCTCTCTCTCTCTGTTTACTCCGAGCACGACTATATGCTCTCAGACCACTTGTTTCTGCGGCGACCCCGTTTCCGTAGGCGACCCCGTTCCGTACCGCGAATCGATATCTGCTGGAAGAAACGAAACTCGATAAATCTGTCGATGGTGCCATTGATGTTTATGGGAGGGGGTGATGGGGGCTCGCCGTTCGGAACTGTGCCGGAGCTCTGCTAATTGTCATCCTGGAGGCTTCTGACAGGTTCGCGGCGGGGTTTCCGACTCCTCTAATTGTTTACGAACGAAGATATACTCAGTCTCCATCGATATTACCTCTCCTTACGTCGGTCGTGCCGCTTTGATACTTTCGAGCCCCCTTCGTACAACGAACGTCCTCGCTGGTTAGATTGCTACGCAGGTGTTTCCGGCGCCTCCTGCCCACGAAGAGACGTTTCCCTTGATCATGACGATTCTACCTCGAGACTCGAAGACGAAAACGTACAACGATAACCGAGCCTCCCCACACGCCCTGAGCCGTCCACGGACGCTTTTGTCGGGTTTTGCTTTGACGTGCTCTATCCTGGACTCTCTGGATAGAGGAAGAGCCGCGGAAGCGGCGGCGCACGCGTCAGGGTGTTTTATCTCGGGCAAAGTTGAATCTAATGACGCGACGTTTCCAGATTTACAATGTTTCGAATATACACGCGCGCGAATCGACACGAACCCCGTCCCTTGCCGAACGACTTGATACTGGATATTATGGTAACATGGGACTGATGACTGCTTCTCCGCTGAACCTTTGGTTTAGGGAGAGTAGGTCTGATGTTTTCTTCAAGAGGAGGGATGATATGGGATATGGCGTGGATATTGGCGGACGCGAGGCTTTGTCAGAGCCTGGAACATCCAACCGATGCCCATCAACGCGGGACCGGCTTGATACACATAGGTTACCGAAGCAAGTGCTTGGAAAGTTTTCTCTGTGACAGTCTCTTTCTTCTCTCGCCGTCCGAATATCCATGCGGCTCTCCGAAGTCGGTAGCCTTGACTTCCGTCATGACATAGTTGCCAACCGAGCCTCTCGGGAGGAAACGCGAATGTGGTACGATGAATACGAACACACCTGCTACACTAGCTCGCCAGATCTGCGCTGGGATTTTGTCTCTCGCTCGATACCCCCTTGTTATTTGTTTCAAGGAACGCCTGCCTTGCTGGGTTTTGAACTGCCGGAGCGCAGTGCGCCGTGGATACTGGAGTGGTTGTGGACTTGTCCCAGGGGCCGCTACGCTGTTCGCTGATTCGTTGCTGTTTAACGAGCCTGGGAATACCAAATATAGAGTACTGAGTGGTCTAGATGAGGCTATCGAGTCCTTTGCGTCTTCGACTTTGTTCGCCGCCTTTAGTGTTTTCGGAGTCTGTCTCCGACCCGCCCCGTTTTTGTGTCCCTAACTGCTGTCAAGGACGGTTGGGATGTTTCAGGTTTCAACGACGCAAGGGTCTTGTTTATTTCTACGCCTCATCATTCGGGGCTCAAAGTTCTCTTTGTTTCGGACCTTTTACTTGACGGCGTTCTCTTGGCTGAGAACGGGGTCTATTATTCTACAACCCTAGGTTGAGTATTTCACAACCCCTCTAGGCATTACGGTCCACTGCTCTTGGTACTGTTTGGTTTTGTTGCTATTGTCCATTGTGCTTGCTGCCGTCCTTCATTACCACTATCGTTCGTGATTGTCGCTATTGTCCGTCATTATCGTCTGTCATCGTCGGCCGTCATCATCACTCCCGCCCGCCATTATTGCTGCTCGTGGGAGGTGGGACCTTCAGCTGGGTGGAGCGAAATAGTAGTTCCCCTGGGCAAAATACACCCTGCTCCCCTTTCATGTCTTGATGGTTTTGAAGGATTTTCTACTTGGGCAAAAACCGGCCCAAGTGCCGCTACTTGCGTGTATTGTTTGCTGTGTATTGTTTTGATATTCCAGAAAAGGCAAATTTCAAGGAGATAGCTGGGGAAGTTTCACCCAGTATTAATCTACAAAAACGGGGTTGTAAACGACAATTGTGTTAATTGCTCGTACGAATCAACGACGGTGTCGGTCTATACCACTCGTGCAAACACTCCCATGTGATCAGAGACAGCATAGAGCCCATCCATTGTCCTTACGACTCGCCATGTTCTCAACCGCTACACACATTTGAGACACAGACGAGAAGTTTTAGTAGCGCGTTTCACATACCCGTTTCAACCCCAGACTCAGTTATCTTCTTCGCACGCAAGCAGCCCATGGACGCCAAGTTAAATGTCGGGCTGGTAGCACGATGGGGTTGCATGTCCACAAAGCCCGCGAACGATGGATTCAGACGGTGTAGTTTCCCACCAATTTCTCGGGAGGGGACATGCCTTGGCCAATGTGTATCTGAACCCGCTGCCCTGGAAGGAGGGCACGGAGGGCACCGTTCCGGCCCCGTCGGGCGCGGAGGGGCGGCAGCATTCTCTCCCACGGTCGAAGAGCCAGAAACTGCGGGTTGAGTGCTTGCACCACTGGCGGAACAAGATGAGGGCGAAATACGCCTCCATCCGAACGGACGGTTCGTCGCTGCTCTTAGGGCCTCGATGGCAGGAAGGAGAGAAAGCCCACAAAATGTACCTAGAGAGCCCGCTATACACCCAAGTCGGATCGAAGTCCAAGCCGACGTGTCTGATGCGTCGGAGGAGCGAGAACCGGTCGCGCAAGGACTGGTCGTTGGAGAACCGGTAGCACGTGGCGAGGACGGCGCGAAAGTCGGAGGGCTCTCCGACGGCCATGTTCCGGATGTCCAGCAGGACGAGGTCTCGCTCGGTGTCGATCGTGATGTACCGGTCCCGGCCGCCGTTGTTGCCGACTCGCAGCGTTATCGGGCTGGGCTCGTTCCCGTGGCGGCGAAGCATAGCAGCCCGGGACTCCCGACACGCCGTCCAGAGACCCCCGTCGATCGAGTAGGTGGACTGGGGGTCGGTCCAGGGGTCGGGGTTCGCGGCGTCGGCGGCGGACGGCGGGCCGAGGGCCGTATCAAAGGCGTTTGCTCGCGTCACCACCGTGTCGTTCTTGAACTGATCTGGGATGTTGTGTGTGTAGAAGATGGAGAAGCGGTGGACATCGCCGGCGTTCGCGGGACGGGCGTTTGCAGCGTCGTCCCAGATCTGGTTCCGAAGCTCGCCGGGTAGGTTAAGGAAGCTTGCGGCGGCCATGCTATGGGTTTGCTTGCTGCTGATTGCCTTACGGAGGGTTTGGTGATCAGTGATCTTGCAGCCTTCGGGAGGGACTGCCTTCCAGATATGAACAGCACCGCTCAAGCGTTGAAGATGTGCGTGAAGGGTTTCTCCGTGGGAAAACAGGGCTGGAGCGTAAAGACTTTCAGAATGCCATCAATTATGCTTCCCAAAAATCGATCACGATACGAGAGGAAATTTTTCGAGGGTGGCCATGTGCTTCCATAAAAAGTTTAAACGCAAGTAACGAAGTGCCTCTCATAACGCCCTCCCAAACTCAGTCTTGGTAGCCGAACGCTGGAGGACAAAGTGACCCGAAAGACGCCCTCGTGCGGCGACCGTTGACAACACCAAAACGTCCAAGAACTGCGGAAAGCCATTGCATAACCGCCTAATCCATCGCGAACTTGGTACTGAGAATGGTCGTTCAATCAAGGTTGATCATGTTTACCGGCAACAGTACAGCTGAGGTTAAGCCTAAGTTTTGAATAATTGGAAAACGGGACTATTATTTCATACTTCCAAGCTGCACGAACATCCCACTTTCCACAGGCACCTACAATCATGACGGGCAAAAGCAACGATAACAGACAACAGTAACAACAAGGGACAATAGTGATAATGACGGACAATAGTGCCATGTTCATCTGTCATACTCAAAGGACTGACGACTCTTACACTCTTGGCTGCCCCGAAAACAATGAAGGAACTCGCTTTCTATGGAGACTAACAAGCCACTTGTTTCCATAAAGTTCAACAAAGGCACTGTGGACGTTACCGAAGACATCAATGTGGCGTCCCTTTTCTGCCAATATCTAGTTTCTTTTTCCGAAGGCCGGAGAAAGCTTGAATATCAAGGCAATCTTCCCACTCCTATCGCCTCATCGGTCTTTTCTGCAACTCTGCATCATATCACGTCCATCTGCCAAACCAGTTCTTCAACCGCAACATAGGAAACCTTCAGACGCACCGGCGAAAAATAATAAACCCACCCAGCCCAACCCAGACCATGGCAGCACCAAGGAAAGATTTCGACGCAGTCATTTTCGATCTCGACTGCACACTAGCAGACGGGAAATACACCAGTCAGCAGGCCATGGTCGCTGTACAACAAGCTCTGCCGCACCTGAGAGACCTCGACCCGGTATTCGTGGCCCCGTATTTCCATCCCTCAGTCCGACACTTTCCCGAGCAAATTGGCCAGGAGAGGTTCAACCATCACCTCGAAGACGCACACAGCCAGATCCAGAGTTTCTACAGGCTTTTTGACCTGCATGTGCCCAGCCCCTAAGAGATGGACATTTTCTATCACTCCTGGCTCGCCGCATACGGGGATAGGAGCAACAGGCGGGCGACGCCAGGCAGCATCGAGACCCTTCGCCGCCTGAGGCAGAGGGGCATCCCCGTCGTGATCCTCAACAACGGCGCCCAGCAGTTCCAGACGGACAAGGCGCGCGAGATAGGCGTGCTAGAGCACGTTGACAGGCTCATCTCCTCGGAGTCGGTCGGCTGTCGCAAGCCCAGCAGCCGCATGTTCGATGCCGCCCTCGAGAGCCTTGGAACCCAGCGGCACCGTACCTTGATGGTCGGGGACAGTATGGAGAATGATGTCCTAGGGGTTGACAAAGCTGGGCTTAGGGCTGTTTGGTACCGACCGTCATCGAGCTCTGGCGGAGACGTTTATGGACTCACCGTCATCAGGTACATTTCGGACGTGCTCCCCCTCTGCGGCATAGGCGCAAAGGAAGAAGAGTTGACGGAGAATCTGGGCTCATTGAGCCTGAGGGAAGAGGAAGAATGAACGGAATTGGACTTGGGGCCGGAATGAAACACGGGTCTACTGATATTGACTGGTAGCCGGAACTATTTTTACAGGTTGTTCTATACATGTATCTACAACACTACATACGTATTAGGAAGAATACTAGGATAATAGTCATGGATAGTATTGACAGATGACAGTGATGGATAACAGCGACGGACGACAGTGGTACCTAGTGACAACAACGGCTAAATCATTTGGATCAAGTAGGAAACCCAGGCAAATAGCCCGCCGCTCAGTCATAATAGGCGGACTCTAAAACACTTAACACGCTCGGTTTTATTCCCTTTCAGACTTTGCGCGAATGGGGATGGGTCGGTGGTTCCCAGGCGGAGGGCTGGCTGGGCATTTTGCATGCGTGGCTTATACAAGAAGAGTCTCTCATCTTATTTAAAAAAGCAGGTCTAGCTAGACTTGAATTCTTCGTGGTTTTGTCTGTGTGAAAATTTGCAGGTCGATACAAAACCGTCGCGAGCTTTTCAACGACCATATTTTGTATGTCGAGCTCTTGGCTAGGTATGTACATATGAGCAGAATCAACCATTACCCGACAATTCATACAACGAATCAGAATCACACATGTGTAATCCAGTGCCACGCTGTTCCTTTTCAGAAGAACTTCCTTGTGTCCATTCTCAAAGATAGTGAATGGGTCTTAAGCATTAAGCAGAACAGAAAGCGCATGATGCCACAATGGCTTGGATAGGGGATTAAAAAGCATCCCTCTCTCTGTGGCGACAGAGTAAGTTCCAAAAAACAGATTGGCGTGTCGACGGTATTAATAACGACTCCTCAATGCAGAAAGATTCAATGCATAACACTCGCTATTAGAAAATCCCCTCTATCGCGCTCTAATAATGTGTCTAACCCCCGACTCTCCTTGGTCTATTAGAAAGTCACCTCGTCCGTCGCGTCTCTTACCCGCTTCATCGCTTTGCGCAACTCCTTCGCATCTTTCGCACCAACCGCCACATCAGCCAGACTTACCCCCGTGTCGGGATCCTCATACCAGCTGATGATACACATCCGGCCCGCCTCAAAGTCCTCTCTGAATGTCTCGATAAACTCATCGCGTCTCTTCTTGGAGCTGATCGAGAAAGACGACCCGCTGTGCAGGCCGAGCCTTGTAAAGTGACCCTTCAACAGGGGAAGGCACATGGACCCTGACGTCCTGATGTTGAGGTCGACAATGTGATAATGCGAGAAGTCTTCCGGATCAATTCCGTTCGTTTTGTGTCCATTTACGCCGTATCCGTTCGTCTTCGGTGCCGTCTCCAGGACGTCAGCCCCCGCGGGCCCGACGTAGTCATGGCTCCGCAACCACGTCGCGATCTTCTTCACGAGCGGGCCAAACTTCTCCTTCAGCTCCTCTTGGCGGGCGTAGTTAATCGTGCTCCCGATCCACGCATTGTCGTCGTCCGTCATCTGCTCCGACGCCGCAAGGAAAATGGGCTCGCTCCCGTCGTCGGTGACGAAAAACGTCAGCCCGTAGTCGCCGGTCGGGTCCTCGACGAGGTCCGACAGCACGAGCGCCGCGGGGCGGAGGTGCACGTTCGACTCGGTCACGGAAGACAGCAGCTTGCGCAGTATCCCGTCCCGGAAGTCCTGCACTACCTTCTCGCGGTCCTCCTCGCTGGCGATGATGTAGGTTCCCGCGCCGCCAAAGGTCTGTTGGTTCTTGAGCACGAACGGCAGAGGGTGAGAGGCAATGTCGGCGAAAATCTTCTCGCTCTGCTTCTCGAGCCACTCCCCCCTTGCGCCCGAACACTCCTTAGGGATGACGAACTCGGTCGAGTCGCCTCCCTTGCAGAGCGTGCAGCACACCCGCGCCTCGCTCGCCAGGCCGTCGAGCTCGACGATCTTGGATTTGGGTGTCGGCAAGCCAGATTGCGCGAGGGCGGCCTTGGAGTTGAGGAGCCAGTGCGTCTCGGGCGGCACGATCAGGTTGTAGTTCTCGAGCCCATCGAGGACCAGCTTGTACGCAATCAGATCGATCCCTTCCTCCTCCACGGGGATTTCGGCCGGGCCCGGGCAAAAGACCAGCTTCGGCTTCTGCTTGTCAGGAAGCACGGAGATGGTCCTCTCGGCCTCCTGCCTGTCGTGGGCCTTTTGCTTGTCCGACTCGTCGATATTGAAGAGCACGACGGCCGTGTCACCGCTGATGAAGGCGTCACGCTGCGGGATGAGGGAGAGGTACTTCACCGCCAGCTGCTGCTGCTGCTCCTTATCTCCCGAGTGGCGCCCCTTGCTCGGGTTCTCAACGGGGACCGAGTTGAAGGGGCTGTCCTGGTAGAGGTATTTCGCATTGCGGGGGACGTTGGCGCTGAGCTCGGCTCCGGAGTTGATTCCGCAGAGGATCTGCGCGATGTGCTTGTCCGCGTTCCTGGGGCTTGCCCGCCGGTAGAGCTCGGTGAGCGTTGTGTCGAGGGTGATGGTAGGTAGTTCCGGCATCTTGAGGTATCTGAGACGGGCTTCGTCTTCTTGAAGAATAACCAGCGTCGACGAGTTCGTCTTTGTTCAGGGGAAGTTTGAGGTGCGATAGTGCCCCTTGGATCATATTTGAGGAGACATTGATCTGAGAGACAAGAGCTAACCGAGAGCGTACGTAGTCCTGGCTAGCATCGGGGCTCCTCGGCTGTGGCTGAAGTGCGTTTGATGTGATCACGATGACCCCGAATGATTGGTTGCTTGTGCAGATCCCACCGGTTCGTGGGGTGTTCATCATCCCAAACGACGACGCCTCTGTTGTCAGCCGCACGAAATCCTGTGCGGGAGTTGTGATGTCATCGGTTATGAAGCCACGTTCATCGGGGACAGAGCGGGATTCGCTTCTGGATCAAATTTGTACATTTGTTAATTTCCCCTTTTAGATGCAGGGGGTTGTCACATGTGAGACCTTTGACGTCGGCCTGGGATGCCAGGATGCTGAGAATTTGCTATTTCAAGGTCCTGTGGCCCCTCAATTCGATTTCGCTATGAGTTATTGTCTAGCAATCGCGGCAAACAAGCTCATCGTGATGTCGTTGGCCTAGTACTTAGTCTTGCAGCCCTACCAGGGCGGCGGCTCTTGGCGGACTTGCATCATCGCCCAGCCAATGGCCCGCCCCCCTTGCACGTTCCTTCGCGTGGGACTTCCGGGTTGTCGGCAGGCGGTACGTCATGCCGAGTGAGACAACGCAGCCGCTGTGATGTTACTGGT
This sequence comes from Colletotrichum plurivorum, assembly GCA_014235945.1. Lineage (NCBI taxonomy): Eukaryota > Fungi > Ascomycota > Sordariomycetes > Glomerellales > Glomerellaceae > Colletotrichum > Colletotrichum plurivorum. Next base: position 68,587 of record WIGO01000182.1, read on the forward strand.
AGACCGTGGCGTTCTTCAGGAGAGGAAGCTCCGGAGCTTGCTTTCACAACTTTTGCATGTCGTGTATCAAGGAAATTCATCATTCATGTTATAGCTGAGCGACTGCGAGTGGGGCTTTATCTGAGCTCTTGTTCCGGAATGAACAGCTACTTCACATGGGCGGCAGACGGGAATGGGCAGAACTGGAGTCCGAAGAGATGAAAACTTTAATGGCGAGGTGCAAGTTAAGACGAAAGCCCGGATAAACCTTTTGCAACGTCGGAACGGAAGACGGTTTCCGGACAGCCGCCCGTGCTACGCCTGGAAGGACAATAGCTACAACAATTCTTCAGGAGCTAACGATGGAAGAGTCCTGCGATGCACGGGGATCGAGCGTGAGTTTGACAGCGCATCCTAGATATCACCGTCAAGGACCAATCGGGGATATGAAGTTGTAAGAAACTGCGAAGATCCAATCAGAGGGATTGAGGTAAGGCTGCTATCGACCCGTCGGCTCAGCTGCAATGACTCGAGAGACTTTCGCTGCGACAACCCCTCTTTCGGAGACGTGATCTTGAGTTTGAGACGGACGAAAGATTGTATAAAGAGAAGCAGAAATGCGAGGATGAAACTTGATTGTGGGAGTTGTTCATCTTCTTTGCCTACCGGTGTCGAATTCAACCGCCTTTCTCAATCAGGTAAATCCACCAGAAACTACCTAAACATGGAGGTGGCCCCTGCAGTCCAGATGCCCTCCTGGAACTCGGTCAGATTACCCCTGATCGCATAATACTCTCTTGCTAACTTCAGCAAACAGCCGAGAACCGGTGTAACCAGTACCGTGGCAAGTGCAAAGAACAATGTTCAACATGAGAAAGCCGAAGAATCAGTCCTAGCATCGGTGTCCAAGTGGCTGCCTCCGAGAGACGAGGACAGCGACTACTGGTGGAGCATGGCCGGCTCACACTTCGCCACGCTCCTGCGAAACGCAGACTACAGCCAGGAAGCCCAGTACGAGATCCTCCTCTTCGTCTACCATCATATAGCCCCTCGTCTCGGCTCTTCCCCTCGTACCCTCGCCTTGGGCTCGGCGAGCGGCGATAGCGGCCTCTCGATCGACGGGACGCACATCGAGTACAGCTGGCGATGGAACGAGCCCGGCACCAGGCCCGAGATCCGCACGGTCATGGAGCCCTTCAGCCGCTTCGCGGGAACCTACATGGACCCGCTGAACATCAAGCCGGCCATCGAGATGCTGTATTCCATAAAGCCGCAGATTCAGTCTCTTGACATGAGCCTCTTTAACCACTTCGTCGCCAAGTTTTACGACGCCGCTCATCACAAGTATCTAGAGACGAATGAGCGGCCTATCATGACGAACGTCTGTCTGGGGTTCGAGTTCCACGGCCGCGACATCCTCCCCAAGGCTTACTTCTTTCCGCGAAAGCTCGGCCAAGTCGGCCTCACTCCGATGGACGTCTGGGAGGACGCCATCACATCCGCGGTCCCCGATACCCCAACCTTTGGCAACGTGTTTTCTTTTGTCAAAAGCGAGGCACCGACCCTTGGATTGACGCTCACGCCGCTGTGGCTGGGCATCGACGTCGTCCGGCCCGAAGACGCGCGCATTAAGTTCTACTGCGTCGAGTCCCGGACGTCCTTCAACAGCGTCCGGTCTATTCTGACTATGGGCGGCAAGATACGGGTCTCCTCGGACCTCCTCGGCAAAACCTGGGAGCTCATGAAGGCCGTTTGTACCTTGCCGGCCGACTTCCCCCAGGACAAAGACCTCCCCCGGGCGCCGCAGTACAACATCTCAACCGACGGCGTCGACACCGCGGGTCTCTGGGGGATGTTTGCGTACTACTTCGACGTCGGGCTTCGGCAAAAGGGATCACCCGACGTCAAGTTCTATATCCCGGTGTGTCACTACGGCGCCGACGACGAGGCGATTGCCACGGCCCTCACGAAGTGGATGGTGGACAACGGGCGGGGACAGTATGTTGACGCGTACTGGCAGAGTTTGCGCGAGATTATCCCCCACAGGGAGTTGAGGGAGTCCCGCGGCGTGCACATGTGGGTTTCGATGATGATCCAAGGGGGCAAGCTCCAGGTCACCACTTACATTGCTCCTGAGGGCCATCATCCTAAACGACACGGGGGTGTACAAGGCGCACACCGCGAGATTGCAGCTCGGGTTACCGGTCAATAGAAACAAATTTGATAACAGGATGTAGAGGTATCTCGGGTAGAGTATCGTTCTCGTGCAAGTATCCAAGTCGCCTTGGTGCTCAAGTCAAATTATCCTTGCGTGGCTAGCTAGTCTCACAGGCCGACGGGAGAGCCCAGGCCTTATGTCGAAGCACCTCGTACGACACATATCCCTCCCCGTCTCGAAGTCCCATCGACACTGCGCAGAACGTTGCGGGTTATCTATGGAATGACTCGCAACTCCTTCATGTAGGAGAGTTGGCGTTTGGACAATCACTTCCAGGGTTCAACTGAATGGGTGTTGTAGCTCGAGGCCTTTACGGAGAACTCGGCAACCTCGGACTTGTCGTAAATGTTCGGGACCCACGTTGCTTCGGCCATAGGTCCAAGCCCTTCAGTGCAAACAAATCAAGTGGACACTGAAACTCCCAGGGAATATCAAAACACAAGAGAGCAAGTTTCCTTGTGTGGAGTCTCGAACCCCGAACTTCTTGTGTAACAATGAACTGTGGTCCCTGCTGCTCAGGTGGTCAACAGGTTCACCCACTTCCAACCCTCGGACCTTGAGGGACCCTGGAGTCAAGCGCGGGCCCGTCCTTTGATCCTGGCAGGCTACTTACCATCCAGCTTCATTTGGAAAAGTCCGTTTACAATGCCCACCATGACTACGCAATTACACAAAATATCAGTGGAGACTTGTTGTGGAAATCAACTGACGGTGGCCCGTTTGTACCCCGGCGCGGTCGGACCTTCAACGGACTGAAGGCCCGACCTCTAGTGGGGTTCCCGGGAGGGCGAGTGCGGCAGTCCCGGCACCCTCAACCGTCAGGGGACGGGAAGGATCTTAGCGGGTTCCAGAACAGCTGCCCGTGGTACGGATAGCATCTGGATCTCTGTCACATCTGATGGTATCGTCCCTTATTCCTGGTCTTGATGCACGTACAAACAAACTGTCACATTCGTGGAGACTGGGGGGCAGTTCAAAAGTGCAAGAATGGGAAGTTTAAGAGACACACTGACAGAATTTCTCCAAAATGTTGAGAATGGTACAGTGACGAAGTTTGGAAAACGAAATCTACTGTAAAAGAAATACGGGAAGAAATCCAGCACCCCTGTCTATCTACAGTTACGAGAAAATGTACATATTAATCACATCCCATGGAGCTATTTACTGACGCAGGGGCTTGGCGAATAGGAAATCTGCCAGCTGATAGAAGAAATGAAACGCAACTTTGGCAAGCTCAAGAGCCATTAAACATGTGTGTGTATGAAAGTGTCCAGAAACCCAATACCCCTTCATCGTATACAAGATCGACAGACAACAGAAAAACTTCATCCACAATCATGAGGCTGTCCGAAAGGTGTGAACCACGCGAAACATTGGAAGCTCAGGCACTGGCCTGATTCGGAAATCGGAGAAAGGAATGGTAAACTACTCCGTCGAAACTCGTTATGACCTCTGCCTCAACAACATACCACGGGGCGATAGTGTTCAGAGACACAGACTTGCCGTTCCTCCCCCCGCTTGGCAATACGCTATCTGTCAGGTCATGTATCTCATAGTGGCTGAAGTTTGTCGGGACCGTGGTAATAAATAGTTTGAAGACATCTCGCATCCGAAAGCCCTTCTGAGATGAGGCGGGGGTCATTAGCGGTGGAATTTCTATTCCAATCCCGTCTGATACCGTCTGTCCGTGCTCGACCGATACCGCATCAGCCCTCTCGCCCGGGAACAACTGGAAAACTCCATAGGCCGGGCTGAGGTTGAGGACCGCGACGTAAAGCACCCGTGAGGGTTCGTTGTTTGTGAAAGTCCATTCCCATACGGAAAGATACCCGGATGGCGGGTTTGCCATCGGCCCGAAACGAAATGTGAAATTCGGTTGGCGTCCCAAGCTCTTCATTTCTGCTACCCTTCGGTAGGAAGAGAGATGCTGGATCAAGTACGTCAATCTCTTCGCGCCGAATGGCTGGCTTAGCCTGGCGAGAGGAAGGTGGTCGTGTTGCTGCCAATGTCTATCCAGGACCCGACAGTCGCCTTGCTGGGTGATTTCGACATTGAAATCAGGACTCGGAACGTGACGCCTTTGATCGAAGATGAGAGTCGTAGGAGCAAGAGGGTCTCGGGAGCTCTGTTCCAGAGCGGTCATGGTCATGCCGAGGGCGCGGCCCCCGTGGTGCCGAACGTTGACAACGCAACGCTGTGCGCGGTGGGACATCTTGGCAAGCCATCCGACCTGAACGCCTCTCAGATTTCCGTAGTAGACCTCGGCAGTTGATTCGAAGTCTTTCACCTCTGTAACGCGTACTTTGGCAACAGGCGCAGCTTTGGGATGGACGAAACCCAAGAATACATGACGCGGTTGGTAAATCTTGAAGCAGTCGCCCACGCCCACCTGGGAAACGCCGCCATCCACTATAGTGACCGTCTCGGAGTTGTTCTTGGACACGCTGGTTAACAGGCCGGGCGTAGTTCTATTTGAGAGCGCCGTCCCAAAGACGATTCGCGTCTTGTCTCCCAGGTGCAGGGGCTGCTGCCTCAGACGTAACGACTGGAACTTCGGCTCCAGGGTCTGGTGCAGGCTTTCGTATGTCACCGGCTTTTTGGCGGCCCCGAAAGACCGCAGGGACTCGATGAGATGGTAGGTCAGTGCCCCGTGCGTCCTGGAGCCTGCGGTGATCTCTTGTGCGTCCTCGTACGACTGACATGCAGCGATGAGGTTGTAGCGTCGGGGCCGATTGAGCCAAGAGTAAGCCTCGATGGTCGACATGTTACGTTGACCCCCGCGGATACCTGTAGCACCATCATTCGTGCTCTCATCTCGCGACTCCGGCGATTCCATCGTGCTTCTGCATCGGATCTTTTCCTCTGAGTCCTCGCGGTGGCGCGTGGCGCTGCCGGCATGGCAGCAATCCAGTACGACGCACAGGAAAAGCCCCGTCTCTGCCAAAGAGTCAAGGATATCTCCTAGTTCTACATCCCTGATGTCTTTCTCTAGGGTGCACAAGACCTCGTCGTGTAACGTCGTGTTCTTCTTGCGATCGGGGTATTTCGTGCGTCGTCTGTCGCCATGGCCTGAGTAGTGGATGTAAACGAAGTCACCCGGCTTCGCCTTCTTCGGCAGGTTCTTGAGAGTATCCAAAACATTGGTCCTGGTCGGCGGGGGCTGAGAGTTGAGTCCATCCCCGACGGCGGCCGTCAAGATGTCAATATTGCTGGGGGGCACCCCAAGACAATCCTCGAGGAAAGACTTCGTTTCCTGGACGTCCGCAACACACCCGTCCAGGTTCCGTTTCATTTCTGTCGCTGAGTAACGGTCGATCCCGATGAGAACGGCCCACCTAGATGATCTGTCACCGCCCATGATAGGTTCGAAGATTGGACTGACAGGTTTTTGCCGTTTGGCGTGGAGACGTGTGCGAGTGTGTACGCTACGAATTGCGAGGCTGGCGAAAGCACGACGTCGACGCCGCATATGGGATATGACTGGTTAATATGAGGCACGATCAGGGGAAATTTCTGACGTATGAATGCCAAGGATTATAGTGACCTTTCGGACTTCGGTGAGTATTCAGGCAAACAGGACGCCTTGTGAAGAGCCTGGCAATGTGCCTCGGGCGTAACACGTTACTGGTCCGGCTGTTGATTGCATTCTTGTCCTGTTGGTCTCCAATATGTCATCTTTCCAGGCAGCTATGTTGCCTGTTGGGAGGCTGACGAATCGAAGAGAGCTATGCAGAATGGCGAACCAAGCTTGGCGGTGTGGGTGGTGTGTTTGTCGCCGAAGAGGGTGTGAACAAATAGTCATACTGATACCGGTCAGGAAGCCGGCGGGCGCGTAAGATGCAGGCGACCGCATGGCGAACCGGCATCCAACTCAACCTCAAGATCCCCGGGCTCACAAAACCCGAAAGATCTATCTTAGCAACATACTTTGCCTTCTGAGTTCATTTCATATGCTCTCCTCGCTTCACCCGACCACTTCGACTTATTCTCTCACCCACATCCCCATTTCGGACTTAAGACATGGCAACCCCATCCCAGGCTGCCTTTCCACCTGTTACCCGCAACTCTTCAATCGAGGAACTCCAGAAATGCGTGGATCGCATTGATTCCTTCTTGGAAACCATCGAAGATTGCCACCAAGACCGAGCAGCAATATTGTGCGACAAATGCATCGTTTGGGTCTGGATACACAAAAAGTCCGAGGATCCAAAAGATGCGGCCGAGGCCGTTCAAGCAGGTCGGGCGGCCTACCAAGCCTTGTCGCCGAACAGCATGCACAGAGGTCGTGTCCTGACTAACCTGGGTTCCTCGCTCTCGGAGCACTTCCGCTACTCAAACAGGGTCGAGGACATTGACGAGGCAATGGAGATATCGAAACAGGCTCTCAGCTGCCACGAGCCCGGAAGCTCTGCGTGGAAGTTGGTCAACACCAACATTTACCGAATAGCCTACCAGAAGGGCGCGCACAATCGCACTGAGCAAACTCTTGATGACGCGATCAGGTTTCTAGAAGGAGCGGAGTCCCCAGATTCGGTTTTGAACTCAGATGAATCTGCCCGGCTGGGCAGTCTCTCCACGCTCTTGGGGCACCGATTTGAGGTCACTGGGTCGTTGGAACACCTGGAGCGCAGCATCAAGGCCGGCTACAGAGCGATCGAGACACTCAAAGAGGGAGAACTGGGCGAGTCATCCTACAGCTGCGCACGTTCGGCCCTTACGGGGCACTATATGGCGACTGGCCACCTCAACAGCCTCGAAGAAGCATTGAGAATTTCCAACTTTCTCGTCTCCGAGCTAAACGACCCCAGATACATGAACGAGACCCGCGCGTCAGCTCTGTCATGCCACGGCTTGATACTTGAGCTGCAGGCAAAGCGATACCGCGAGGCAGATCCCGAATTTGCCACAGAAGCTATCGAGAGGGCAGTGGATGTCGGCCAAGCGGTGCTATCGATCCTGAGTCCTCATGCGGAGAACAGGCCCCTGATGCTGAGCATGATCTCTGCGTGGTTCGGGACAATGGCCAAGATGTCTCAGGATCCCAAGTGGACGGACGAGGGTATCGAGCTCCTGCAACAGGCCTTCAAGTCAAACACCGGCCATTCTATCGATGATGCTACCTTGCTTGCCAATCTCTGCCATTTGTGGGAGGTGAAGTACACCCTGACCCGCGACGCTGCGCCGGGCGCGGACCACATCGGCATTCTAGACAAGGCCATAGACTTTGGGAAGATGGCTGTCTCGAGCACAAAGATGGAGGACAGACATATGGGTGAGAGATGCAAAAACGTCGGCCTAATGCTCCTCGCCAAATACCAGGAGGTGAAAGACAAAGAACTGTTCCCGTACATCAAGGAAATGCTTGCCAGAGCGGCAGAAGCCGAGACGGCAACTCTCCCGATTCGAATTCCATCAGCACTGCAGCTCGGCCTCCTGCAGTACAAAACTGGAGACCTAGAAGGGTCCCACGAGTCACTACAATCCGGAATCAGGCTCCTGACTTCTAGCAACATCCAGGCCGCGTCCGCGGAAGATCTTCAGCAAATCCTGCGCGAGATGCCCGGACTCGGAAGCCTAGCAGCATCGATGTCCCTTGCCCTCCAGCGTCCTCCCTTCGAGGCTCTCCACTCCATGGAGTCGGCGAACTGTGTCACGGCGGGGCTTGCAATGACGTCGAAAACCGATACCTCGGAGCTGCAGGATCGATACCCAGACGTAGCCGAGGCCTATGACGACGTCAGGAAAAGGCTGACCCAGGTGACGCGCCAGCTTAAAGACAGCGGTGACTACCAGAGTTCCAGCACCCTCCAACAGACCTTGATCGAAGAAATGGCTCGAAAGGAGGACGAGATCAGACAGTTGCAGGGCTTTGAGCAGTTCCAGCTGCCCCTGGACGCCGAGCAAGCGACAAAACTTGCAAGGGACGGCCCGATCGTCACCATCAACGTGTCCACCGTCCGCAGCGACGCAGTCATCGTGACCGAAGACGGCATTCGATCTCTCCATCTCCCAGACATGACATACAAAGCCCTCCAAACCCACGTCTCAATCTTCAACAAGCTGGGAAACGCGGCGCGCAGGAACGGGATTTCGATTGGGGCGTCGAAAAAGCCAGCGGGAATATCGACAAAAGACGCGCTCCGATGGCTGTGGGACGTCGCCGTGCGCCCGATTCTGGATGCCACGCCTCTCACGGCGTCACGTCGCCTGTGGTGGATTACGAGCGGATCAGCCGGGCGAGCGCCGTTCCACGCAGCGGGGAACTATGATGGCGGCCCGGATGAGATTGCCACCAACAGAGTGAAGTCGTCGTACATCTCATCGCTCAAGGCGCTGAAGTACGGCCGAGAGAGACGCCGGGCGACAACCGCCAGGCAGGGTATGCTGCTGGTCACCATGCCCACCAACCCTTTCCCGCACCGTCCTCTCAACACGGCATTCGAGGAAGAGGCTATCCAAGCGGCGTTCGGGCAGGGCGACCTGCTCCATCTGGCCCATCCGGACCCAGAGACAGTTCTTGGGAAGATTTGCGATTTCTCCTTCGTGCACTTCGCATGCCACGGTGCCTCCATTGACAGCAACCCGAACAAGAGCGGCCTCCTGCTTGTGAAGGACGGAAGATCCGCAAACCTGACGATAGCTGACCTCGAGGCGGTGGAGCTCAGAGAGGGCTCCGTGGCATACCTCTCCGCCTGCTCAACCGCCGAGCAGACCGATGGCAAGCTTGCAGGCGAGGCCATCCACCTTGCTAACTCATTCCAGGCGCTGGGCTTCCAGCACGTCATCGGGACCATGTGGGGGGCCAACGACGCGGCGGCCGGGGACATTGCGAAGAGGTTCTACGCGAAGCTCGGATTCCTGGCGGGCGCAAATGAGACAGAGGTTGAGGGTCGTTTGGATATTGCGACTGCCCTCCACGAGGCTGTGAAGGAGTACAGCCTCACTTGTCAGGGCCCTGATAGTGTGCTGAAATGGGGACCTTTCATTCATGTTGGGGTGTAGTGGATATACTTACAGCGCCGTACGGCTGTTGCTGTGTTGTCCATGATCGGCCAACAGATCACCGGCCAGGCATGTGCGAGCCAGTACAACGTCATATTCTACCAAGCGCAAGGTTTTGGGGATTATGCCTTCGCATTCAATATCATGTCTTCTTGCATCAGTCTTGTCGGGATTGTGTTCGTTTGGCGGTATATCGAAGGGATCCGCGACGGCCTGTTCTCCTGTTCGGTAGCTTGTTCATGGCTTTCCTTCTCTTGCTTCTCGGCGGAATGGGGACCCTGAAGTCTTACACAGAAGCTCAGAAGCGATTGCTTGTTGCCTGCGTGTTGTTATTTGGATTCTTCTTCAGCCTATCCTGGGTACCGGTGTTAGTGAGCCCGACTGGCGGATTTCAATTACTCCTGCTGGTCGACTACGTTATGCTCACAGTTCCCTGGCCCCTACGTTGTCGTTTCCGAGACAGCAGCCCTTCGCATCAAAGAAAAGGCTAACCTTTTCGCCTGCGTCGTTTCCGTGTTGACGACATTCGTCACGTCTTTCACTATTCCTTACTTGGTTAACGACTAATACGCCAACCTTGGGGCCCAGCTCGGGTTTGTCTACGGCTTTATAAATGTTACGATGGGTATCTTGGTCTACTTCTTCATCCCTGAGCTGAAAGGAAGGAGCCTGGAGGAGGTGGATCGGCTGTTCGCGAGCGGGGAACCCATCAGACAGTTCAAGGGCATCCCGACTGCTGACCTGCTTGAAATGTGAAATGTACAGTAATGACGTTGGTGGAAAGGTTGCTCACTCATCTAGAGAAAGGACTCGTTCTAATAGTTTCGATGACTTAAAGGAGCCCTTCCTTCCTCCACCGAGATAAGTACTCAATTGAAATGACTGCCAAGTCCATCCTTGCCTGCCAGCATTGTCTTCTCCGCTGCCTCTCTCTTCTTTGGCTTCTCTTCCGTTAAAGAACGACTCAAACTACCGAGTCCCGAGCCCAGAAGTGCCGCTCCGCCTACTATAAACGGTGGTGCGCCCAGTGTAGCTCCACTGATGATACACCCAAGTCCTCCGAGTACCTGGAGCATCGGGATGATGTTCCTCTTCGCCAGTAACCTTTTCTCCTTCGACTTCATGGCTGCTTGAAGGGAGGCAATCTTGCTTCCCATTCCGGCAAAACTTTGCAACCGACATCGCCGATTCTCATCGTCGACAAGCTCCTTCTCCAAGGCCCTAGTCTCCTGCATAGCCGCTTTCAGCCTTTCCTTACATTCGACCTCTCTACCGTCAAAAATACTCTTGGTCTCAACTCGAAGATCCTTGATGCTTTTATTCGCCACTAGGAGCTTGTTCTCGAGAGTTCTCCGCTCGTGAGCAAATGACTCTGCTACCTGCGTATCCTTTTCTCTTTTCTCGCACTCGCGAAGGTCTTCGAGTTCCCGTGTGGCCTCCGTCTGCTGCCACTTGAGCTCTGTTGACAGGGGATTTGCTGCCGACGTATCCCACAGGCTTCTTCTTTCGATCTCCATTTCTCGTTGAATCTTGTATACTACTGGAGGGCCCCCGTTTGCCTTTCGGGCAATGAGATCGATGCAATGTGCGGCCGCCCTTTTGCTGCCATCGAAACAAACGATACAACTCCCATGCTGATGCATGTTTCCTAGGAATTGCGGCGTCTGCCTAAGCTCTGTTTCTCTCCGATCGACGTCGTCCTGAGAGACATTGTTGCACATCGTCAAGACGTGGACGATTCGACCGAAGGCTTCGGGTCCACATAGCCCTTCCAACGTCCGTAAATACCGCTTGGTCGACATAAGTACTCTGTTATCATCGATCTTGTGGGTGTTGATGATCCCAGTCAGTCGAGCGCCGGCTTTGTGAAGCTGGGCGAAAAAGAACACAAGGTCCTTCAATACTTCGGCGTCGGGTCAAGATCCGTTGTTGAAGCCGGGGGTGTCAACAAGATACACCTTCTGGTTGTTCCCATGATTGAAAGTGTGGATACGGACACTGTCAGTGACTGTTTGATGCGGCGTGAGTTACTTGATGATGCCAGAACATTGGACCGCTGCACTTGACGGCCTGGCTGGCGATAGTATCAACTTACAGCTGTGAAGGTTGTGTCCGATGCCAGCGTCGAACCCCACCAAGGAGGATACGAATTCGCTTTTACCTGAGCCCGTGATTCCTAAGACAGCAATGATAATATCATCAGGCCCTGCGAGTAATCAGTAACAAGGTTATAGATGCTCGACGAAGAGTGAATGGTTCTTACTGATAGGTATCAGCTCCAGTTCCTTCTGTGATGACATCTTCAAAGGGGACACTAAGTATAGAGAGAATGATCGATTGGATATTGCGAATTTTGGTTGAATTTCTTGAATGAATTTATGAGACGAAGGAGCCAAAGAGTCAGCAGCACAGCCCACACCTCCGCGTTAGCCGACAGGCGGCTCCTCCTGGCCGATCCCCTGGTAATCCGTTCGGTGATTCTGAGACATTGAACTACCCCTTTTGAGAAATCATACATGTGGCTAATGCATGGCCGTTAGGTACGTGGATGAGACGGACAGGTTCCTCATATTGTGAGCTGATATATGACTGCATAGATATGTGGCACAAAACCCAATATTATTGCTCATTTCCGCCAACCACGGAGTCATATTTGAAGTCCCCGGATTCGCCTTGAGATGCTAGTACGCCTTTTTTCCATTTTGGTGTTCTTGGTAGTGAGCTTGCATGATTTTGTTAGCCAAAAGTGCATTTTATGCTTGGCGGTAGGCTGTCAATGGGTATCTGGAAGGGATTTTCGAGGCTGACTGCATATGAGGCTGAAATTGCGGCCGTCAACGCCACGTCGACTGGATGGGCTGCAAACCGCTCAATGTCAGGCGCCAACTCAAAAGCCCGAACGTATGTCTGCAATGCTTTCGCTTTATAGCGACGGTACTTTGTGCGATTTCTGATCACGTTTTACAACTTGTATTGCTTCCCGAAGCCGTCACATAGCTGGAGGCACAGATTTCCGCGTGACTACGGCATCTTCAGTCAGTCTTTTGGCCATTTCTTCTTCCTTTATCGAACAACATTCTTTAACTTGCCTAATTACCTACATCGATCACTATGTCTAGCTTTTCCAGCACAGCATCCTCATCGGGAAGTAGTGGCTTTAATCCGCAGCCAGATGATCTGCTTATTGCTGTCATGGGGGTTACTGGATCGGGGAAGAGCAGTCTGATCAGCCACTTGACTAATGAAGAGATCAAAATCGGACAGAGTCTTAACAGTGGTAGGTCAAAAGAAATAAAGAACTGCATTTCTTCCTGTTGGTTTTTGCATATTTTCGTGGAAGCTGACTCCATCGAACTACCTACATGTAGAGACTCATATGGTCCAGCCGTATGCCTTCCGAACGCCATCCGGAGCAAAAGGCTACCTGATCGATACCCCTGGATTCGACGACACGGACATTGACGACGCGAAGGTCCTGAATGGTATTGCCAAATGGCTCGCCAGGATATACGGCCAAGGTCGACTGCTACAGGGGATTCTGTACCTGCACAAAATCACGGACAACCGCATGACTGGCACGGCCATGAACAATCTCCGAATGCTCAGGAAGCTTTGTGGCAGGGACGCATTGAGGAATGTTCTCCTCGTCACAACCATGTGGGAAGGTGTTGATATTATGGTGGGCAATACAAGGGAGAACGAGCTGCAGTCGACCCCAAAATACTGGGGCGACATGATCGACAAACACGGGTCAAAGGCTGTCCGACACTTGAACAACAGACAGTCCGCCCTTCGTCTTCTCGAGCTGCTACTTCCGAACCACGAGGAAACCCTGACGATTCAGGAAGAGATGGCAGACGGACGAATGATTATCGACACCACGGCGGGTCAGAACCTCAAGGCTCACCTCGAGAGACGGGCCACTAGGGCTGAGCGGAAGATCGTTAAGCTGAGTCAAGAGTTGGAGGAAGCCAGGGCAGAGAGGGATCCGGAGGCACAGTCAGAGATCAAGGCGGAACAGGAACAGAGACAACGCGAGATCGAACAACTGCGACAGCAGCAAGACGAGATGAGAGTCAGCCACAAAGCCATGTACGACGAGCTCGTCAAGGCAAGAGAGAAGGACAAGAAAAGGTACGAGGAAAAGATTCAAAGTCTGGAGTGTCAACTGGTGAGGGCGTCTGCTCGTTCTCCTGAACCGTCACGTGCCCCACCGGCGCCACGGCGTAGGCGCTCAACGTACTTTGACGACAGCCGGACAGACTTTGACGACGACACCGACTCCGAATTCGACTCTGAGTTTGACTCCGACTCCGACTATGACGACACGGATGATGACTATGATTATGTTTCACGAAGAAGTCGATCTTCAAGCAGCAGAATGCGCCCAGGCGAATACTATTACAGCTCTTACACACGATACCGCCCGCACTCAAGACACCAACATCATCGCTCTCATTATCACTCTCACACCCGCCACACTCATCATGCGCCCGGTTGCAGGCACTACCGTGAGCAATATTAGTACATGTTGTAGGCCAGATTTGCATTCAAGAGTCGGATTTCTGTTCTTCTTCCCACCCTAGCTGGCTTCCTGATTGACCAGCTTACCTCAACCAAGCACCTCGTGAAAGACTGTCCCCATACGAAGCCCAGGAAGCGAAACTTCGTTTACAGAGTAAAATATCAACAGAAGAAGAAGGCAGTGGAGAGAGAAATATGTTGCTGAAGGCTAAGCTTCTAGTTAAGAAACAATTGGAAGAATTCAAGCGTCACGTTTCTGCTGACATGCATTGCCAAACCCCACATGTCGTGTGTGAGTGTTGGAAGAATATTGGCCGTAAATACGGCCTAGCCAAGCCCACGAGACCCGCACTCAGGGTCCTCTTCTAGCCATGCTGACAGCCCCCTCCTTTACCTCAATACATCTCCTTTTCATCAGCATTCTCCGCCATGGACAACCAAAATCGCGGTAGCCGATGGTCTCATCTCTGTGGTTCCTGCTGTAGTATCTTCTCCGAAACCACAGAAATCTCAGAAGCTCAGCATTTCTTCCCGGGAAAAGAAGATGGCTACAGGCTGCCACATACGAAAGAGAGCCTTGAGACGGGCAACCGCGATGGCTGCCGCCTGTGTAGTCTCATCTGGCTTCGCCGGTTGAACTTTGGGGAGAAAAGCAAGATCCCATGGTCGGACTGGGATGATTTGCATCCGGACGATAATGTTGAGCTTCGGTATGGCTTCGCCAGCGGAACGGATGGCTATATCGCCATGGGCGTGTGGAGATGGAACGAAAAGAGTCACAACACAATGCAGACCGTTTTCTTCAACGTTGAAGAAACAACAGGTCTGTGACGTGCCGGGAGAGTGATTTTGGTTGAACTACATGGAAGGCTAACTCAAGTCCCAGATGAGTTCGCTGCTTCGATCCCAAGAGAGCTGTCAGAACTGGCTCAAAACACCAATACTGGTTCGGACCAAGCTATCAGCCTCGCCCAAAAGTTTCTCGCCGACTGTCTGGCATCACACAACTGCTCAATACCAAACGAGGACGGATGGGCTCCCACACGTCTGATTGACCTGGGAGAGTCTCCCTCCAGCACGCCCAGGCTTGTGTTAACGCAGTCCCTAGAGCATCCAATTCGATGGATGACGCTAAGCCACTGCTGGGGCACGAGGCAACCATGCATTCTCCTGCAGAGCAACATGGCACAGTTTATGGACGAAATCCCACGTTCGGATCTTTCGCGAACCTTTTCCGACGCATTCATCATCACCAAGAAACTCGGTGTCCGATATTTGTGGATAGACTCCATCTGCATCATCCAGCACGACGAAGACGACTGGCGACAAGAGGCGCCGACGATGAGCAAGGTTTACAGCATGTCAGTTTGTACGATCTCCGCCAGCCATGCGGCGGACGGGTCCGGCGGCTGCTTCTCGGACAGAAACCCTTGTACCGTCTTTCCGTGCGTAGTGCCGTCTCCATTCTCGATGGACTCCAAGGCGCCACCGTTTCTCATCCACGGGGAAAAGCTGGAAGACAGATGGAACCGGGACATTCCAGAAGCTCCCCTGCATCAACGTGCTTGGGTCTTCCAGGAACGGCTTCTCTCTCCCCGGACGCTCTTTTTCGGCAAGCATCAGATACTATGGGGGTGCGGCCAGCATGAGGTCTGTGAGTCGTTTCCCAGAGGCGTCCCGTCGCAGCCCGACCAAACCTGGTGGCAGTTCGTCGGCGACCGAAGACGTTTTCGACACCTGCTCCTCGAGAGCGCCGACGACAAGCCCTTCGAGGCCGAGTGGTCGCAAACGGTTCAGCAGTACTCCAAAACCCAGCTCACGTTCCCTAGCGACAGGGTAGTGGCGTTTTCAGGCCTGCCTAATCAGTTACTGGAGAAGCGGGACACCAAACATGCCTATGGTATATGGATAGACGAGAGTCTGCCCTGGGCTCTGCTCTGGTCTCCCCTAGAAAAGGTTCAGGGGCGGCCAGTTGATTATCTCGCGCCGTCTTGGTCGTGGATGACTTTGAACACCCCGATATCGTTCGGAAATTGGTATCCCCACGGGAAGGGGCTGTTGAAGGCCGTCTGCCTCACCACCTCTGGCATTGGCGGCACAAACAGGCTTGGAAAGGCAGAGAACGACGGACTGGTGCTGGAGGGAACTCTCAAGATGGCGTTTTATAAGAAGAATACCACTGACGAGGGCCGCGTGAGGCACATGATCTCACAGACACAGGACAGAGCCGAAGAGATGATTCAACTTCCAACCTTCAAAAGTGCAGAAGATTGGAAGATCGTCGCTTCGATGCTCTGGTCGGAGTCTTCAGGAACCGAGTGGACGAAGCCTTCAGAAACCGAATGGACGGACATGATTACTTTGGATTCGGCCGAAGAGTCGCCGATAGGGGATATCGTTATCTGTCTACCCGTCGTCATGCATTTCCACCGCACTGGTGTGCCTTGGAGGTTTGAAGGACTCATATTGGAGCCTGTGCTGCAGCCGCCGAGCAACAGCATCGCTCTATCCACGAGCCAATCTGAGGGTGACAAGTTGCTACCTGTGTTCCGGCGCATTGGAAGTTACAGTCTTATGCATCGCGCCTGCTGGGTAGCGACAACCTCAGAGGTACGGTTCATGCTTGTTTGACTGATCGAGCGCGGTCTTGGCTTTGGGGGCGATGATATCAAGCCAGAGCCTTTCATTTCTCGTGTTGTGGTGCGTTGGGGAAGAAGGCTGCTTGGTTGTACGTATTTCTCTTGTCTGTCCCAGTGTCGCTGATCAAACACATTATTTGTGCATCAATGTATGACTGTGACTTTCCAACACAAGTGGTACGTGCAGCTGATGCTCATCCCGATTCTGGGGTGTCTTACAGTTCCCCTGGCATACTCGGTGCATGATTCAGCTAGGCAGCGCAAGGCTTAGCTGGCGGCTTGTCGATCGCTCGATTTGACCTGGTGTAAGCCATTGTAAAGCGGGGTAAAGGAAGCCATCTTGTAGGATGACGGAGTTATCGAACTAATTATGTCCGCAACCACCGTGGATCAAAACTGCTGACAAACCAAGGGAGTAAGACAGACACGATATAAACGCGTTCCTCCTTCGCTGCTAAGGAACATGACCATTCTTCATCCTCACAGCAGGGCATCATGGCTTCCAGCATCAAAACAATCGTGGCGACGGGCGCGTCCTCGGGACTGGTACGATGAGCCTTCTCCATATGTCTTTCAACCAGCTAACTGGTTCCAGGGTTTCGAGGCCATCAAGCAGCTCCTGGCACAAGCGCAGCCGTACAAGTTCATTCTCGGGGCACGCGATACCTCGACTACGCAGGCTGCCTACGACGCGCTGAAGTTCGACAGCTCGCGGCACAGCCTCAAGGTGGTGCCGCTCGAGCTGTCGAACCTCAAGACGGTTCGATCTTTTGCCCAGCAGACGCTGGACTCGCTCGGCCAGGACAATCTCGACTACCTCTTCCTAAACGCGGCGCAGAACAAGAGCGCCGAGGACAAGGGGCCGTTTGGGTCTAAATGGTGCGAATCGTACATCGTGAATCATCTTTGTACGTTCTCTACCTCACGAGTCTCGTGGTTGACAAGACCTAAGCTGACATCGCCCACCATTTAGCCCAGCACTATCTCGTCCACCTGCTCAGGAACAAGCTCGTCGAGTCGCAGTCGCGCATCATCTTCGTGAGTTCGGGAGCGGTTCGCAACGTTCCCGATACGAGTGAGTTTGCTGGCCGTCCAATCCCACTTCTGCTGACCAGAACACGTAGGCGTCTTGGATAAAGATTTGCTGGGAGGTGCCGGGACCAAAGACATGACGATTTACTGCGAGACCAAGTTCGTGCAGCTACTAAACGCCCACTGGTGGCGGCGCCAGCTGAAGGGGTCCGCCAGGGTGCTCGCCGTGAGCCCTGGCCTCATCCCTGGGACCGGACTTGGCAGACACGGCTCGTTCCAAATAACAACGGATATGCCCGATGCGAAGAGCGTTGCCGAAGGTCAGTGGTCTTGTACTCTCTGTATTGGCAGCAGTGTCCTGTCGTGGCATCAGGAACTGACATCTCGAGCAGGCGGATCTAATCTTTTACGAGCTTTTACGGTCTCGGACTTCCCTTCAGACGACGAGCAAATATTCTTGACTTCATGGGGCGAGTGGTGGGGCAAAGACGTGTATGAAAACACCTTGGATCAACAACTGCAGGACAAGTGGAGTCCAGGCAAGGAGCAGATCGAGAGCGAGGAAGGCCTAACTTGAGTACACCCCAAGATACTGTACTATCACTCCTAAAATTAGCAATTGAGTAGTTTTGAGCCGGCTGCGAGATGTTTCGTTCAACAGCACCCAACTCTTTCTTGACATCTGGTGCTAGGATGGGCAGCGTTGTTCAGAACCAGCATCTGAGGTGACCGCCCGCTGAATGAGATGATAAAAAACAAAAACAACCAAGAAGACATACAACACCAGGTATTCGCTGGTTGTCACCGACCCAACTACTAATCCAGCCCTCACAGTCTTCTCAGTCGGGTCGCAGACCGCCGTCCAGTGCTGCTTTCGGCAACCAAAAACGGCGGCCGCAAAACGGGCTCCACGACGGAAAGGAATAAAGTAAGTAAGCCCGAGTTTTACCGTCTGTAACGGGTTGCCGCCGTTTCATTCAGACACAAATTTCGCCGAGACTTGTGCACACCCGCACCACACTCTGCGTAGTGTACGTAGAGCCCGTCTGATCGCGTCGTAACTCGCAATCTCATGTGGGATCATCGGTCCACACAAAGGCGCCATCTGATTTGCTGCAAATTCGGCCGCCGGCGCCGCTATCGTTTCACAACCAATACCCTCGCCCTCTGCCGGGAGGAGTCGAGACTTTTCGCAAAAAAGAAAAGGGCCTCGTCGACTCGAAGTTGGAGAAGCCACATTCTCTTCGAGACACGGTGGAGGCTGGCAGAGGTCTCTTGAGTTGTGTCCCTGCTGGCCCGGCGAGCTGTGCAGCCACACCAGGCCTGGCGGCCGTTGATGGTAGCTCAGAGGGAGTATTATGGGGCAGGAGCCAGGTGCCTTCCTGAGCCTGCCTGAGCCTCCCTGAGCCGGGCCTGAGCAGGACCTGAGCCGAGCCTGAGGAGGGCGTGAGGGTCCCTGAGCGGGTCCTGAGCCTGGCGGGAGGGACAGAATATAACCATCAGTCAAGACTAGCATCTGGAAGAGCGCAAATCTGCTAGTAGCAGCGTTTGTATCCTCCCGAACATCGTCTTCTTCAGGCGGAAAGCCGGCATACGGGTGGCTCGACTCCGGACCGAGTACTGTCTCGCAGGACGCCTCGCATCAGATCTACCACTGTGGTTTCTCGTCTTGTTGTGAAGCTTCGTCACGTTCATATGCATGCAGCTCGTTAGACCGTGGAGAGAAATGTCATCAGTGCAAGCGGGAGGACAGTGTAGACCCTTGCCATGGATGTTGCGCCGGCCATTGAATCGACTAGGAAGCCTTGTGGAATCTGCCCGGCGATGCAACAAAATGCTGCTTAAGAGCGAACGAAGCCCCCTGATAAATGACGGCAACAGGTCACCACTTTTAGGATAATTTTGCACAGCAGAGTGCTTCATAGTCAAGAAATCTGGTGATCATATGGCTCCTTGTGAGGCCAGGCATTGGTTGAAGACTCTCAACTGAGAGACGGCAGCTCAGACTTGCAGACTTTTGACAACGGCTCTCATGCCAAGACCAAGTGCATGTCCACAGGCCACAGAGGTATGGAAAGCCCTGCGTTTTGCCAAACGTCAATAGTTGCTGAGCAAATGTGACGAGAGCGTCTTTGTACATCAACCGCAGGGACGAAAGATGTCAGGTAGCCAGTTGATGAGCCCAGCTTGTCCGCATGATGCACTTTGGTTGCAATGACACCACAATACGTCCACCACCATGGATTCAGACTTCACCTATTGCGTGTTGCCTCAGCCAGGGAAGTTGCACCAAAAATACAGGGTGAGACCTTTTTGCCTATATGTACTGATCCATCGTGCTCTTGCTTGTGCAGCGCCTGAACGCCGAAGGTGCTTAGACATAATAGTTTTTTTCGCGTACGCTATGTACGACGGGGGCCTTTCCAGCGTCTGCCTCGACCCAACCCGAAGCTGGGGGTTGAGTGCAGCTAGTCGTGCTAGCGCTTGCCCTCGTTGGCTGCTTGCGATCCTCCGTGCCATTCCCCCGGCCGCCAAATAGTCCGATGCGGGGGCTCGGTGCGGTGCCGTACCGTACCGCTGCAGCCAGTTGGAAATGCGTGGGCGCAGTCCACGCCACACATGATTGACGGTATGGCATTGTGGCTGTTCTCATGTTACGACCCGTTGGACCTGACCCCGCCCGAGCCGGCGGCTACCGCAGGACATATGTAACCCAGTGACACAGGTGTAACCAGGAGACCTCGGAACGGAAGAACTAGGGACA
>WIGO01000183.1:0-87967 GCA_014235945.1 Colletotrichum plurivorum
GCTAGATTTAGTGGGTCCAATGGGTTGTGGCTGAGGGTCTTGCCGAAGGCCGAAAACCGGTCCTTAGACCGTGACAGCACGGTCTGTGGCTCTCTGCGAGGAGAATGATTTTTCGCGTGTGTGAACGGCATGTCTTCTCCACTTTCGAGGAACGGACTTGGGCGTCTGGATTTTACCCTTTCGCAGGCGGACTTACTGAATTGCAGTCACTAGAATAGTTGGATCCAACGAAGTTCTGAGACACGAGAGGAACCATCTTTCCTACAGCACCTATGAGGTTCAGAACAAATTTCCCCTGAAACTCAAAGAGCAATTTGCAAACACAGTCTAGAGTGAGCTAAGAAACTGATGCTTCTTCCTGTCTCTCCATCATGTTAAGGGCCATATTTCTGTGTCTTATTTGATGTAGATGAACTCGCTGGATGAAAACGAAACTGGACGTCAAGAGGCAATTTCTGTAGACTTGGCTTCTTCTAAGGCAAAGAGAAACGTTAGACACTGCCCACAGTGTGTTGACGGGCAAAATAAGTACTTCGTGCTTTGAGTCGTGCGTTGTCGCTAGTATCAACCATATACATTGAGGCAGACAACCATTAACACAATTGATAGCCTAGATGTCATACTCATACCAACGATAGCCTCTCAACTTTGACTCCACGAGCACCCCCTTCATCCAGTTGATCCATAAGCTCCCCAAACATTGACCCGCCAACATAACACGCGCTGACGAACTGATACCTCGACCCAGCCCCGACGCTCCGCAGAACAACAGGCGTCCTGCTCCCAAAGAGCACGGCAACAACGTCCCCAGGCTGTACATCCCGTATCCCCCGACCGACATACCCGCTCTCGTTCGAGAACAAACCTGCGGACAGGGTCGCTCTCCCGTCGAAGCTCCGGGCGAAAATGCCCCTAAACGCATCAAGAGAAGCCGGATCCGTCCGGTAGAGCTCGAGGTACTCCTTTGCGACGTCGTTCAGCACCTGCGCGTCGCTGCCCAAGAACGAGACGACGTCAGGCTCGTCCCCCTTCTTCGGGAACCCGTCTCCCAGCAAACACTCAGCCTCGCGTATTAAGCCGAGCAGACGTACCCTGCTCAAAGATCGGCCATCCGGAAGTTTGTTCCTCCCGTGCGGATCGGTGTTCATGACCAGAGCGTCGCAGACGGCCTGGAGCCGCGCTGTTCCCGCCGGACCGCGAGGAAGCTGGTTAGGGTCGAAACTCTCCAGAATCTGCCTTCTGCTTTCCTCCCCCTTGCCGAACGGGACATTCATCTGGACTGTATCGACAATCACTCCCTCCACCTCCAGCACACCCTCGCCAGACGTCGAAGAACACCCAGAGAACACCCTCCCTGCAGGCGCATCGAACACATCCACATACGCAGCGGCAGCCAACACCAAATCCATACCAAACACCCCCCGGAAGTCAGGCGTCCAAGACGGCAATCCCACATCATCCCCGTTCCGGCTATCCCACCGCCCAGCGCCAGCCATCAACCCAAGTCCATGGCGACGATACACCCCCCTCGCAAACCCAACATACACCTCCCTCGTCGTCTTCAGCCCATCAATCTCGAAATACTGCTCAATATCGCACAGCCCCGCGAGCCCGTAGACCTTATCCGCGGGTACACTAGCCCCCAACCCCCTCGCCGCGACAACCAGCGCCTCTACATCCTTCACCTCCTTCGCAGGCACAGCAAACCGCGCAACGAAGCGCAGCGCAGCACGCAGCTCCTCACCCCCATCCCCATCCGCGACGCGCTCCAGAATCCTAAACCCGCGCCACGGAGCACTGTCCTCGCCGCAGTGCACCACGGCCCTGCGCGCGAGCAAGACTTCCTGGAACATCCACACCCTCGTCCAGTACGACCTTTTCAGCATCTCGACAAGCCCAGCCGCGCCGTCCTCATCTCTGAGAACGCGTGCCTTAACGAGCGCTTCGTTCCCAAGGCTGGCGCAGTCTGACACGAGCACCATCGCTGCTGAAGTGTGCGCCCCAGCTTCGCCGAGATACATCCTCACAACCCGCGCAGCGCGGTAAATACCCCCCATCAAGCCAATCTGCGCGCTCCGCTCGGCGCGGTGGGCCTGCGCTATGCACATCGCGTCCGTCCATGTAACCACCTCCCCCTCATCGTTTCTCAAATGGCGCAGAGCTGAATCGAGGCTGCGAGTGATGCTTACTTCCGTTCCGTTGACGAGTATCGTGACGAGGTCATCGGGATCCCCCCAGCGGTATGACAGCGCGTCGTAGGGCGTGGACGATGTCCTTGTGTCTGGGTCGTACCGCGCGACGGAGAGGTGGGCGACGAGCGGCGAGGTGGGGGAGGAGGCGGGGTGGACGTGTAAGAGGCGGAATTCGTTTGGTTGTAGGGGGGTTGTCGTTTGGTATGCCGACGCCGGGATTAGAACTCGTCTTACATGGGATGTGGACTGATGAAGGCACCTGGGTCAACTACCGGGGCCGTCTCTTGCGGGATGTTTGGACCGCTGGGCGGAGCAACCGAGGCGTGCAGACCGGTCTCCTTCTCTCTGCAGAACCCAAGAAGGCGTATGAACCAACCATCTCGACTTGAACCGAGATCAAGCCGTCGAAGAGCGATACAAAGAGGGTAGTATGCCGTCAAAAAAGAAAGCGAGGCCAGCGAGACGGCAACCGGTACCCTGCTCCAAAGAGCCCCGAAAGAAGCAAAGCAACCCTCCGCGAAAGACATTATTTCAAAATGTGCAACTCTCGCCTCCATTTTTCATCTCTTCTATAGAAAGTTTCGGGAAGAAATGACATCCAGCTTATCTGAACCTCAAACACTCCCCCTTTCCCAACGTCGTCGCAATGAATCCACGCACGCAGGGGGGGTCCAACCAACCGTGCCGCGCGCCTACACAGGCCAGCAAACTGACAAACCCCCACCAACTCCTCGGGCGGCTACACGCTCTCCGCCAGCATCCTCCGTGAGAACTTTTGCCTGATTGGTACCGTTCCCTCGGGTTGCTAGGGGAGCTCAATGGAGAGACGTAAGTTGGGCTTCAGTAAGCTCGCAGTCCAACCAGCTCCACAGCCAAGTGGACTCATTCCTGCAGCTCGAAACATTCACTCATGTACGAGAGAGACGAGTTTGTTGCCGCAACGGCCGGCGTCATCAATCCTGTCGTTCGAGTCGAGACAGCGCTTGGAGGAAGACCAAATCGCAGACATCAGCCTCGGAACCGAATCCTATCAGGCGGCAGCCGCGGCATTCGGCGCCAGCACCCTCCGATCGGAGCGTCAGCACCTTGGCATCCCTTGGCGGAACAGGGGCCGATGTGACAGAACGGAGCCCCCGGAGGCCCCGGGCGAAAACTCACCAACGGAAAGGCGGACCAAAACCTTCACTCCGACCCGGTCTCTCCGTTCCCTCCAGATCATCCTCACTGACATGTGACACTCGTGATATTCTCAATGATATTCTCCGCCTTGACAACGATATCCAAAACGTCCCTCAATGTCTAGGACCACTGACCAAAACACCGCGCATCCAACTCCACAATCCTCAAGACCCAAAGGAACCGAACCAAATACGTGACTTGAACCGAGAAATCGCTCGCTAATCACCAGCCACCGGGGGGATGAAGTGATGCATACCGTATCCGTATCCGTACCCAAAGAGAATCCCACACCTTGGTAAAAAACCACACCACCTCCGCATCATGACCCCGTCCACCGCTGCATCGTCTTGACCAGCATCCTAAACACCAGCCCCACGGCGCCGACGACGACATAGACCTGCGACAGCTCCCACAGGCTCCTCAGGCGCACCTCGGTCTCGATGTACCCCCCCTCGAGGTCCTTGCTCGGCGGGAAGCGGCCGGTGGAGACGTACTCCTCCATGAGGGCGTCCTTCTCGTACCAGCGCTCGCGGACCCAGGCGTCGAACTCCTTCTGGTCGTGCAGCGGCATGTCGGCGACGCGGTAGCGGCGCCAGTGGAAGTTGACCGACTTGGGCGGGCGGCCCTGGAAGTAGGTGCTGACGAGGGAGAAGTACTGCTCGCCGAATTTTCCGCGGCTGGGGGTGTTAGCTGTGGTAGGTGGGTGCATGGGAAAGGGACACTCACGGAATGCCTTCGTAGGCGACGGTGCAGTCGTACACGTACTCCAGCGTGCCCTTGAGCTCACTGAGGCAAAAGAACATGCCGGTGCTGCGGGGGAGGAGGACGTGCTCCGGGTCTTTCAGGCCCGTCTTCTCGGCCCAGGCGGCGGACTTGCGGCGGCCGTTGGCGGCGAGGTTGGTGCCCTCGGGGAAGAGCAGCAGCCACATGGGGTCGAGGGTCTTCTTGCCGTCGGGGCCGACGTGCTGGTGCTCCTTGAGCTTGTTGAGGCGGTGGGCGAGGCGGGGGCGGTCGGTGGCCATCTTGCGCGACATGAAGATGAAGCCGTAGAACATCATGCCCCAGCCGACGAGGGGGATGTACTTGAGCGACTCCTTGAGGATGATGTAGAAGTGGCCGTGCATGCCGGGCTCGTTGGCGTAGGCGACCCACCAGAGGTACAGCCAGTCGGTGTAGATCTGGAGGTCAGCAACCGTCGTCTTGCGCGTGTCGGGGTGTGCATACCTGGTGGTTTGCGATCAGGATCAGGCGCTCGGGAAAGTCGAACTGGACGGTGCCGGCGGGAGTCTTCCTGATCTGGCCGGCGACGGAGACGTCGCCGCTGATGCGTATCCTCGCGGGACCCCACAGGTGCGTCATGGCGGTGGTGGTGAGGGCGAAGGACTGCTTCGTGAGGGCCATGTAGGCGTAGTAGAGCTCGCGGTTGACCCAGTAGAGCCAGCCGCCGAGGAGCTGCGTGATGAAGATGCTGCAGAAACGGTTAGCTGGGATGTCGCAGAGGGAGTAGTCCCTGAGGTATCGAGTATGGGAGAGGGGCTCGTACGCCGCGCAGCATGTCGCAAAGTAGATGCCAAAGGTGACGCCGCGGAAGATCTGCATGAGACGGCCGTGCTTAACGCGACCGGCTGGGTGCGGATCGCTGGGCTTGCGGGCGAGGCCAGCGTTCGGCGCGGGGCTGGGGATCGCAGCGTCGGTCTTCTTGTGGACGTCGGTCGCCATCGCGGGTCGTGTGTCCGTTCGAGGGTTCGAGGAGGAGGATCGCAGGTCGTAGATTGCAGCTCAGAGGCACCGGTCGCAAACGGACAGAGGATAGGTCGCAGGTCGTCTCTGGAGTTTGTCGGAGGAGAGTCGTCGCGGGGTGTACGACGAGAGTGTCGCAGTGTCGCGTGCGACGGGCAGGTGAGTCGGGCAGCTGGACAGGCGACAGCCGGAGTGATGCTTGGGGCAGCGGGGTTCGGATGACGCGCGAGCGCAAGCCGACTGCGGAGAGGGGTCTTTCGTTCTAGGCCTCGAGACGAATACGAATGTCGTCTACCAGGTCGTGGTCTTCGTCTCAGGAAGAGAGGAGAGCTGGCGGATCTACAGCGTAGAGATCATGACGTGCTGGCGACAAACAGGTTGTTCAGGTAAAGCGGTGGACAGCAAGGGCAAGGTAGGTAAATGATGTATCAAGGTTGGAAGCAAAGGAAAAGGCGCTTGGCAGGGCAGGGCAGAGGGAACAAAAAAAGGACGGATGACAAGGCTAAAAAGCTAAAACCGAATAGGTGCGGTGCGGCATGCCGGCGTGGGGAGAGACGAGAGAGTCATGGGCCGGTCT
Source organism: Colletotrichum plurivorum (assembly GCA_014235945.1). Classification (NCBI taxonomy): domain Eukaryota; kingdom Fungi; phylum Ascomycota; class Sordariomycetes; order Glomerellales; family Glomerellaceae; genus Colletotrichum; species Colletotrichum plurivorum. The sequence continues at coordinate 5,689 of WIGO01000183.1, forward strand.
GGTCTGGTCGTCGTTCCATGTGGTTTTCTGGTGGTTTTGGTGTTTTGTCTGAGCGCAGCGGCATCGCGGCAGCATCGCCAGCCGTTTGACGAATTCGGACGCAAACAGGCAGTCACGACTCACCACGTACCTGCCTGCACCTGCCTGCATACCAAGGTACCTCCTACCTTGCCAGGTATCCGTCAGGTATCCGCATCGCGCCTGCCTGTCTCCGTCTCCGTCCATGGAAGTCACCACCCAGCTCCTGCTCCTGCTCAAGCTCAGCTCCTCGCCGGCATCTCCGGAGGCAGGAGCGATAGGACCTTGTCCATTCCTGGTTCTTGGTGCTGCCTGCCTGGAAGGAACGAGGGTGTGGGAACCGGAATTGGCGGGGCAGGAGCGCCCAGGATCATGGCCCATGGCGCCCGACCGGGCGGGGCGTGACGTGATGGATCAACAGAACGCCCGAAGTCCGTCCCCTTAGCGCCCTACTGCTTGCCTGTTTTGGGAGGCGTCGGGCGCTTCCGAGCCAATCCCGCCGGGTGCATGGCGGCTGACATGTGCTTGCATCATCGGTGAGGGGCTGTGGAAGCTTCACCTCAGCTTCACCTTGCTTTCACCTTACTTTCACCGAAGGGAACAATGCTGTTGTCAGTGCGATATCATCTGCAACAATCCTCGTCCGAGGACCGTCAGTGGGAAACGAGTTCGAGAATACAGCATATCATTCCACGCATCGAATCTGTCCATCTTCAAACATGGAGATTAGCGCATATTTTCATTCATCTCGTCTCGCACATCAATACCTCACAACAAGCTTCCTCGCCGACACTCCGTCCTTAACATCCCCATCGTGATAATCAACAACAAACCCCCGCCCCAAGCTCTTTAACCCTGTCAAAATTCCCCCTCGAAGCAGTCGCCACAACGCGCAGACCGGCGGCGGAGGCAAGTTGCACAGCGGTCCCGCCCACGGACGACGAGCCGTCCCAGACCAACAACGTCCCCTTCTCCTTCCCAGTCTCCAAATCTGCTTTGGGGAGCGGTAGCCCCAGACATTTCTTCTTAAACAACCCCACAGACGCAGTCGCGATGGCAAGAGGCAGCACCGCCGCCTCCTCCAACGTCATCCCATCGGGAACCAGGGAGGTTAAATTCGCGTCGGCCTTGCTGGCCTTGCTGTAGAGCTGAAAGGTCCCAAAGGCTGGGTCTTGACGGCCTAGGCCGGTGCAGTATCCATCTAAAAGTGAGTGCGAAGTCTAAGTGAGTGAGAGGAAGGGATCGTACGCTATAACCCGCTGTCCTGGTTTGACGTGCGTCACGCCCTGGCCGACTTGCTCGATGTATCCAGCGGCGTCGGCGCCGAGGATGGTTGGGTATTTCGTTACTATTATCCCCAGGTCCCTGGGACAAATTAGCTCGTTCGTGACGGAAGTGCAGGAGGATGAAGGGGCTGAGGGTACTGGATCTTCCACTCCGCCGGGTTCTACCCCGCGTCAGCCTCCATCCCATTCCCAAGCAATACTTCAAAGGATCCGGACTCACAAGTGCGGTAACGGCGTTCCTGATAACAACCTCCCCCGGCCCAGCCTCAGGAAACGGCGCGTCGTCGATCAGAAACGGGTGGACCTTGGGCCCGGTCAGCCAGGCCGCTCTGTTCCGGGGCATGGTGTCTGCTGTAGCGGACGCTGAACCACTGCTCTCGGGAGAAAGAAGGAAAGTAATTCGAGATTTCGAGACCGTTGAAATGTCGCGAGTGCATGGTTTAATGTGCCTATCAAATACCCGTGAGTGTCGACAGCGGGGCCGAAGCTCGTCGGATAGTGGAGGGTGAGGGGGACCGGATACCCCCCCAGACCGTCCCGGAAAGTTTGTTTCGAGGTTGATTTCGTCATTCGCAGTACAACTGACGAGATTAAGGCGAAAATTGTCCATCAAAAACCACAGATAAGTATCCAAAACTGCTGCGAGGAGTTCATACGAAATATCGTCGGTCCAGGACACACGGTTTTGTTGACAAGATACCGGAAAGTATTTTGCATCTCATCTCCTCGACCACTCGCAAAAAGACCTCTCTCTATGAGCTGGGTAGTTTTCGAACGCGTGGAAAAAGAAACACAACGCTGCCCCCCGTTGATCTGCCCAGTCACGCCAGACAACGCAGGTCAAAGAAGGTGGTAAACTCCAGCTACTCCAGCTCCTAAGCTCCCCCCTTCAACGTCAACCGCCGGGGCACAGATCGATCAACAGCTGGCCCTCAAGAACATCGAACGCAGTACACGTCCTCCCTTGACCAAAAACCCATAACTTTCAACACCCAGATAGCCCCCTCCAAGACCCTCCCTCCTCCCTCCTCCCTCCTACAACCTCTCTCTCCTTCCAACCCCACCCAACATCACCACCGGTGCACCGCCATCGCTCCACTAACAAACCCTACCCCACCGAAGCAAGGCCCACCAGCGACCCTACCTAGACCCCCAACTCGTCCGAAAACAACATCTCCCATACCAAGGCCTGCTGGCGAAATGGCATCGCGTCAGATTTCGGCTTTCCGCTCAAGTCATACTCTGAAGATTCTAGGTTCGATCCCTAGGTAGGTCGCCAAACTCGTCTTTTGCACTTCTCAACCATTATTTTTGCATTTTCGTGAAGACATTTATCACTTTTTGCGTTTTCATTCCCTCCCTCCACTGAATGTTTTTTTTTTCTTTTTCCTTTTTGTGAAATTATCCGCTGGCGCTATTCAGTGGCTCGAGGAAAGAAACAAACGCCACGTTGATGATGGGTGACATTTCCAACGAGATTTCCCACAATGATGCAGCTTTTTAACCCTCATGCCTGAATCCCACGACATGTGCACCCTCGAATTCCTGCCACGTCGCATGTCGACGCAGAAATCGTAGCACTTGAGGTAGCCTGGAGTACCGTCTTGACCCCAGCGGACAGGAACGTCCAACATTTGAGGCTCTCTTCGCTGTCAACACCTCACACCTCACACAACCACATCGGCTACGATTCGGGAGCGACTCCATTGTCCAAGGTAGTAATACAAACCACACCATTTCGTCTCCAGACGAAACCCCGGGACGCCGCCCTCCTCACACAACCATTCTGAATGTCGCCCCCTCAATCGAATTTCCATCCTCCGTCTCCGAACAAGAGACCAAAGATAATCGTCTAGGGCGAGAATCCCCTTCCACGCCCGCCCAAAACCCAAAAAAAAATAGTAAGAGACGAAAAAAAAAAAAAATACAGGCAAAGAAAGCTTTTTGTAAAAAAGTCTAAAACAGACAAAGACCGCCGTCTCGTCTCGTCTGGATGCAATCCGCGCGCGCATGTCACTACCACTGCCTCGCCGACGCTGGACATGTCGCGCCCGGCTTAGATAAAAAATCCGTCATCATGTTGCTACAATCCGCATGTCCGTGTTGCTCGCGTCTGGGCGAGTTCATCTGTCTTGCTCTATTCGTGTCAGGTGCTCCCGCGGAGCCTCACATATCGACCTGGCCGTCGGCGAGGGCCAGTCTCTGCTTAAGGGTCTTGGCCTTCTTGCCGCCGATTTTCCGCTTCTTCGCGCCCTTCGTCTCCGGTTCGGCCACGGGCGTGGCGGTGCCGGACGTGCCATTGCCGGCCGCGTTCTTGTCGTCAAAGTTGCCTTCGCCTGCAAAGTTGTTAGCTCCGTGATTCCTGCCATGTTGCACAAGTAGACTCACCCTCGTGGTACATCTCGTCCAAACTAAGGTTCTCGTTGACCACACGCTTGCGCTTGGGCGCCTTCTTCTTTGTCGGCTTGTCGTACTCGCCGCTCTCGGCAAGCTCCTTCTCGCGGCGCTCAATCATCTCGGCCTGCTCGTCGTCCGCCAGCCACATGGCAATGTCGCGGTTGCGGTTCTCGGGTGCGCGGCGGCCAGAGAAGTCGACGCTTGCACCACCACCCTGGATGACGACGCGCTGCACCTCCTCCTTCTGCATCGCGCGCTTGCGAATCCGCTCTTCGATGGTGCCGCGGGTGATGAGGCGGTACACCGTGACCTGGCGCGTCTGGCCCAGTCTGTGTGCTCTGTCCATGGCCTGCGAGTCGATCGTCGGGTTCCAGTCGGAGTCGTAGAAGATGACGGTGTCGGCGGACGTCAGGTTGATGCCGAGACCACCGGCGCGGGTCGACAGGAGGAAGATGAAGATCTCCGGGCGCGTCTGGAAGTCGGCGACCGTGTCTCTTCTGTCCTCGAGCTTGGTCGAACCGTCGAGACGGCAGTACTTGTAGTTGCGGTACGTCAGATACTCCTCCATAAGGTCGATCATGCGCGTCATCTGGAAGTACAGCAGCACGCGGTGGCCCTCCGCCTTGAGCTTGAACAGCAGCTGGTCGAGCTTCGCGAGCTTGCCGCTGTCGGTGACGAAGCGGTGCATGGACGGCACGGCAATGTTGGTGAACTTCTTCTTCTCGTTGTCGGGCGCGGGCAGGAGCTTCCGCGGCGGGTACCGCTCGACCGGGATCTTCTCGGTAACAAGAGCCCGCTCCTCGCGGATCGTGGGGCCGAACAGAGTCTTGCGCATGGGGATGCTGAACAGGATGTTGTCCCGCTCGATGGCGGTGCTGCGGGTGCTGCAGCTCACCTCGATCGGCGGGGCAGATGCCCTCGGCCGGCCGGCCTGCTCGAGGCGTCCCAAGCCGCTGTCGACGTACCCGCTGCGGGCGACGTTCATCAGGTTGGCCAGGAGGCCCTCCTCGGTGATCTCGGCGAGGGGCTGGCGGTTCCTGCGGGCCTTGATCTCGAACAGGGCGTGCGCCGGCGTGAAGTTGATGTCTTCCGGCTCGTCGTAGGCCACGTTCATGGGGCCGAGGCGGTCCTTCTTCTGGGACACCTCGACGGCGCGGGTGAAGAGGTCCTGGTGGCTGGCCTTGTACACCTCGTTGGGGCTGGCGTCGGCGAATCGGAGCCATGAAAAGCTGTCGGATCCCTCGAGACTGTCGCGAATGTGCTCCGGCGTGAAAATGTTCATCATATGTTGCAAGTTCTTGTTGCGCCAGCCGGCCTTGGGGTTGTCGCCGCCGCTCTTGTACAGCCTGCCGTCGTCCCTCCAGACCAAACGCGGGAGCTCGTAATCGATCGCGCTGCGGGTAGAGTAGCCGACCGTCACCAGGGGGCCCTCTCTGATGAAGGATGCCGTCTCGGCAAAGTAGCCGAACGAGAAGGGAGACGTCGTGTCGGCTCGCTCGAAGAGGTCGGGGTGGTTGCAGACCTTTCGGAACTGCATGACAAGGTTCATGAGGGTGCCGGAGTCGTCGTTGTCGCCCGCCGTCGCCTTCTCGATGAGGTCCATGATGCTGATCTGGTTGCGGAGGTTGCTGTAGTAAGCGCGCTGCCTGTACGTGAGATCGCAGAACACGTCCTTCTCGATCTTGTCTCCGAGCTCCTTTTGGACATGCTTCTTGACACGACGCAGCATGAACGGCTTCAGGATCATGTGCAGACGCTTGAGCTGGTCCTCGTTGAGCTTGGTGTTGCTCTGCGCGTGCGACTCAATGTCCTTGGAGAACCACTCGCTGAACTCGTCGTGGGAGTCGAAGAGCGAAGGCATGATGAAATGCAGCAGCGCCCACAGCTCCTGCATGTTGTTCTGGATGGGCGTACCCGTGAGCAACAGGCGGTTTCGGCAGTGGAAGTTGAGCAAGCTCTTCCATCTGGAGCTCTGGGAGCTCTTGATGGCCTGCGCCTCGTCGAGAATCATGTACTGCCACTTCATCTTCTGGAAGTACGCGACGTCGGACACGACGAGCTGGTACGACGTGACACAGACGTGGAACGACGCGTCCTTCTTGTACGTCGAGTGCTTGCGGTCCCAGAACTTGCGGAGAACTTTTCGGTCGCCGGCGGAGCCCCAGTACGGAAGAATCTTGAACTCGGGCACGAACTTTCGAATCTCCTGCTCCCAGTTGTGCAGCGTGGAGGCGGGCGCGACGACCAGGAAGGGACCCCAGATGTCGTACTTCTCGGCGAGGTAGGCCATGACGGAAATGGACTGGACCGTCTTTCCGAGACCCATCTCGTCTGCGAGAATGCCGTTGATGCCCTGCTCGTACAGGTTGGCCAGCCAGTTGAGACCCTTGAGCTGGTACTCCTTGAGCTGCGCATTGATGAGCTTGGGCTGCTCGATCTCGACGTCGCCCATGCCGGCCGGGTTCTGGAAGTTCATCTCGCCCTCCTCGTCCATGTCTGGTCCGTCGGGCTCGTTGAACTGTCTCGCCTTCTTCTGCGCCTCGGCGATGGCGTTCTGGGCGTTGGCGATGGCGGCCGCACGCAGGTTCTCCTCGCTCTCCTCGTCGAAGTCGAGGTTCTCGAAGTTGGTGACCTTGGCACCGAGCGGGCCGGTCGGCTCGTCGATGTCCATGTTCTTGTTCTGCTGCGTCTCGTCCTTGTTCTCGGCGGCGATCTCGGGGTTGTCGGTGCTTCGCTCGACCTCGTCCGTCTTGATCTTCTTGCCGATGAAGTGGGAGTACAGCTCGGTCTGCGAGATGAGGAAGTTGAGCTTCCTCTTCTGACGGGCGGCTTCGCGCTCGGCCTCCTCCTTGCGGGCGTTTTCGATCTCCTGCTTCTCGGCCGCCTTGCGCAGGTCGCGCTCCTCTCGCTCGTTCCGCTTCCAGAAGCCCATCATGTCGCGCATGACACGCTTGGCGCGGGCCTGCTGGTCCTTGGTGCCCTTGTTCGTGCGGAGCTGCCAGCGCTTGGCTTCCTTCGACGCAAGGATGGCCGTCTTCTTGAGATTTGAAGCCTTGGTCTGGTACGATTCGGCAGCCATCTTGAACGTCTTGGAGACGTCCTTGCGGGCGAGATCGCGCCAAATCTGGTCGTAGATTTGGAGGAAGCCCTTGGTCTCGAACTTGGCGTCCTTGTTGGGGGGCTCCTCAGGCTTGTCCTCCTTCTTGGCCTTCTCCTTCTTTTCTTTCTTTTCCTTCTTCTCTTTGACGGGCTTGATTATGGTCTCCTCGTCGCCCTCGTCGCCTTCCATGATGTCGAGGTCGGGCTCGTCCATGTCCTTGTCCTTGTTCTTCTCCTTGTCCTTGTCCTTGGACTTCTTGCTGAACTTGATGCGGATCTTGGACTCGTCCTTGGGGGGCAGCTCCTCGCCGGCGTCGAGAGCGGCCTGGGCAGCCTCGGCGGAGTCCTTCTCGGCCTGCTTCTGCTCCTTGGACTTCTTGGGCCGGGGACCGCCGCGGCCCTTGCCCTTGGGCTTGGTGCCGGGCTCCATGTCGGAGGCTTGGAAGGTCGCCATCGTGCCGCCCTCGAGGTTGAGCTCGACCAGATTGCGAGCGGGTCCTTTGATGCCCTTCTGAAGGATCAGCTTCGTCTGCTGAGCCTTCTTATTGGCTCTCTCGGCATCCCGCAGATGCTTCGCCTTCTCGGTCTCGTCCTCGGCCAGGCGAGCGCGCTCGAGGGCCAGCTTCTGCTGCTCCATGGTGACGGCCATGGACTTTTCGCGCCGGCGCTTGCGCTGCATGTCCTTCTTGCGCTCCTTCTCGGCAAAAAGTTCCCGTTCGCGCACCTCGTTCATCGCCTCTTCGTAGTAGATGTCATCGTAACGGCGCTTTCCGAGGTTGGCGTGGACGCCCAGACGGCCGCCCATGTCGTCGACAAAGTCTACGCGTCTTTTGACGCTCTGCTTCCCGTCGTTGTCCTGCATGAGGCGGCGGCGCTTGTTACCGCGCTGTTGGAACTGAGCCTGCTCCTCCTCGAGGTCGGCGTCGTCCAGGTCATCAGCCTCGGCATCGAGCTGAGAGATCAAGGCCAAGACCCTCTTCTCCTTCTCGGCGGAGAGCACCTTTTGCTTCGGCTGACCGTTGGCCTGGCGCTTGGAGGGGATGCGAGGCGTCGGGGTCTCGAGCTTCGAAGACGAGCGGCGGCCCACCTTGGGCGTGGAGGACTCCCGAATGTCGGAGGCGCGCGACTTGGACTTTCTGGGCACCCTCTCCTTCTTCTCTTTGCGTGCCAGCGGCGTGCTCGATCTCTCTTTGACGGGTTCGGGTCGGAGTTCGATCTCGGCTTCGCGCTCGGTCTTGACGGGCGGGTCTACCGAGCGAGGCTTCTCGCGGATGGGCTTGGGGTCAGACGCGAAATCGACTTCAATCTCCTTTTCCCTCTCATTTTCCTTTTCATTATCCTTTTCCCTTTGTTCGACGGGGGCCGGTGATTTCGACTTGGGCTTCGCGATGGGTTCGGAGCTGGAGAGGATATTCGAGAAGGACATTGGATCGGCGGAGCGGCTGGGTGTCTGCGGCAAGATCAGAATTGTGCACAAGCAAGAATATTAATTGAAGTGGAACGTACGCTGGCGGGAGCAGGAGCTTTCAAGGGAGAAGGTTCGGGCTTGCCGAAAGGCGGCAGGGCCGTGACGGCACCACCATTGGAGGAAGCGTGCACGCCGGGAGACGCGGCGTGACGCAAACTGGGAGAGGTCATGTGCGGCGTGGCCCGGCTCGAAGGGCTGATGGAGCCGGCAGGAGGTTGATGGGAATGTGCGTGGGCGTGAGAGTGCGGGTGCGACTGGGATCGCGGACTCCTCGGGGGGTAATTAGCAGCAGCGGAAGGCGACGTGTATCCAGGCGCTCCGTTTTTCGTGTTGCTGTAGTAGTCTCGAGATGCGGACTGCTCGGTCTGCGAATATGTGCCGTACGAATCGCGGGTCTGGTAGATGGAAGAAGAAAAATTGATTAGTGGGCGAGAATCGAAAACGGTGGCCGCGATGGAAATTAGGTAGGAACGAAATAGAATTTTCGGGCTGAGGGCTGATCTTGGCTGACTGGCCCGACTGGGTTTTTGGGGGTGAGTGCCCTTTTTGGTTTTTTTGTTGTTCGGGTAAAGTTGGAGACGAGCGATGGGTGGAAACAAGCGAAACGGGAAGGGGGAATGGGGGGAAAAGATGGAGGAAGGAGAGAAAGAAATGGGGGCGCAGTGGCCGCTGGCCGTGTGAGGTGTCAAGAAGTGATGAGGTGAGGCAGGTACGTGGTTGGAAAATGAAAATGGAAGGGAAGGAAGGGGGGAGGAGGGATGGGCAAGAAGGACCCAAAAGGCCAAAAGGCCGGATGGATCTGGAGCTGGCGTTGGCGCGTGTGCTTGTGCTTGGTGCTGTTGCCGAATCGGTCGGCGATGGGCGCGCGGCGATACCTCGCGTACAGAGAGATACCTACAGATAGGTGCGGAATGGACGGATGAATTGGCGGATATGGGCCAAGACGAAGATGGCCTTGTCTCCTGGGCAAAGGGTGGAGATGGTGATGTAGATGGAAGATGACGATGCAGCCCGGGGGTGACGAGAAAGGGGGGCGATGGGAGATGATGGACGACGACGACGAAAGGAAAGAGCGTAGGAGGAAGGGGTGGGTGAGAAAAGATGAGAGAGAAGGAGCGATCAGCGCGTCAAAGGGCAGGCACGGCAGGCGCGCGCTGTATGAGCCGAGTTTGCTGCTCGTGGTGGTGTTGGGGGTGGGAAAACCGGGGGGAAAGGTCGTGTCATTGAAGCCGTGAACACCAACTCAACCCGTAGGGAAGGAGAGATGATCCAAGCATTCCCGAACCAACCCGCTGTTTCGTGGTGTAGCTGCTGCTTCTGGTGCTCGTGCCGGTGCTCAAGCTGTTGCTGCTGCTGCTGCCACTGCTGCCACTGCCACTGCTTGCTACCGCTACTGATTGAGGAGGTGGTGGTCCGCGCTGCCGTGCGCGTTCGATCTTCGCCAATTCTCTCTCTGCGTGTCTGTCTGTCTGGCTACTCGCGCCATCGTCTCCAATAAAATAAAAAGTAAAAATAAAAATAAGGCCCCGGATGGGGGATGGCGACCAGACAGACGAGACATTACAAAGGGGCGCAAGCACCACACCTGAATAGTAGCAGTAGCAGCAACACCAACAGCACCAGTAGCAGCACTACCAACACCAGCATCAGCAGCACCAACACCAGTACCAACACCAACAACAGCCACCGCGCCAACCACGGCGAGTTGCCGCAGCCACGTCGGCTGCACAGACCGCGGGCAAGGCAAGACAGCCAGGCCAACGACCCGAGACTACTCTACCGTACTGTCTGTACTGTGCTGGCCGTCGTCTTTGCCGTTGTCGATGCTGGCCCGGCCCCTACGCGCTACATGAAAGGAGAGTGGTGGTACACGATGGGGACGTGACATTATGCAGCAGCTCGGGTGGCCGACGGCGGACAATGGAAGGCCTTGCTTCTGTTGCTTTTCGCTTTTCCACACACCACCGTCGCGCCCATCGCATCGCATCGCACCGCACGCATACAAAACACCAAACGACGAGACAAATCAAGACTCCTCTTACCTTGGGCGGCGTTCCCTTGACCGCATGACTGTTATGCCACGATCCCGCGTCCGAGATCCTCCTCTCCCTCGTCGTATCCGTCAGCGGGTCATAGTAGCTGCTCGTCGTCGGCTTGTCGCGTGGCGCATGCAACTCGGGCGGCGGGTAGTAACCGCTGGGCGGATGGAGCGGCGACAACGGCGGCGCCTGATGGTGTCCCGCACCGCCGTTGTTGCTTCCGCTTCCGCTGCCGACGCCGCCGCCGCTACCGGAGCCGAGCGCCGGCAGAGAGGGCGCAAGCGGACCGCCGACCGACGAGGAGCTCGAGTGGAAGGGGCTCGGGTGCGAGAGGCCGGACTGGTGCGATCGCGGGGAGTGGTGGGTCGCGTGCGGGTGGGAGGGCCCCTTGGGCGAGTAGGACGAGTGTTGCGGGTGATGGAACTCGGATTGGGTGGGCGAGCGCAGGCTGAAGCCCGAATGGCGCGTGCTGCCGGGCGTCGGGTTCATGATGTCGCGGTGGTGGCGGCGGTCGCGATCGCGGTCGCGGTCATCGTCGCGGTCGTCGTGGCGGCTGGGCGCCTGCAGAACCGTCGAGCGGAAGTCTTTGGGCTGCTCCATCGTTTCGCGGCGGCGTCGTCTACCGTGGTATGCTGCTTGGTTCTTCCTGGTCGCGACGACGTGGGGGAAGCGAAAAGAAGAGGGGAAAGGGGGAAGGGGGAGGAGGGGATTAATACCGCTGCGAGGATCGCGGACCCATGTGCAGAAGGAGGCGCGAGGTGGGCGGGCCGGTTGTGGACGTGGTTACACGTTTGGGTTGGGGGAGGGTGTCGGGAGGGGCGTGACCGGCAGGTGGTGGTGAGGCTAGGCGGATCGCGAAAAATGAGGACGTGGTGATGCGGTGCGTGATTGGCGTCGTGGGGAGGGTTGTCGGTTGCAGGGGTTGGCGGGAGATGGGGAACGCGGTTGCTGGGCCGGGTCTCTTCCGCGCTGGATGGCGATGGGAAGAGCGGCGGGTGATGGTATCGCGAAGTTGGGGGGCGAACAGGACTGGAACTGGGCGGCCGACGGGGTCTGTCCCAGGCGGTGGGAGCAGGGCAGCAGGTGGCGATGCGTGTTGGAGTCGGTGTCGAGCTGATAGTCCCGTCTAGGATGGGATGTGCTGCTTTGCTTGTGTATGCGTGTGCGCGCGCGTATGCTTGCTTGTGCGGATTGCGGAGCTAACGAGACTGCGACTGACTGACTTGCTGCGTGTCTGACGTTGGAGCTCTCGCCGAGCTTGGCCTGCAGCGCTCTGCTACCGATTCGATTCGATGCGATGGGATGCGATACGATGTGATGCAGTGCGCTATTCTGCTATGCGGCGGGAGACACGCGAATCGAGGGACGTCCAGTGCTCGCTGCGTGGCGGGTGCTGCGCTGCGCTGCGCTGGTGATGCCGTCTCGATGCCAATGGGTCTGCGATGCCCTGCAGCGAAGTACCTCGAGGCAAGGTACCTAAGTAGCTTTCAAGGCGTCGCGGTGGTGATAACGGTGGTGCAGGAGCTGTGGGTTAGTAACTTCGAGGTGAAGCCGGGTCAGGTAGCTGCACGGGGGAAAGGTGATTGAAGGCGAGGTGGTGGAGGGGATGAAGACTGTGGGAGGGGGATAAAGAAGCAAAAGAACAGTAAACGAAGGGGATCGGGGCCGACGATGGGAAGTGAGAGCGAGAGAGCGGCAGAGGTGAGCGGATATTGGGGGTGGAGGGGGGCGATGGATGGGGACGTGGAACAGACACAAGAGACAAGAGACTTGGGAGAGAGATGACCGTCACCGATGGGATGGGATGGGATGGGACGGGAAGGGCTGCCACGGCACCGGTGGATGGGGAAGGAGCAGATGGGGATGGGGATGGGGATGGGGGATGAGGAAGGTGGACGGGGTCCGCGTCGTAACTTGTGTGGAAGGTGCGTGGGATGAAGGGCGAGGCAGGGCGAGGCGAGGCGAGGCAAGGCAAGAGCGGTCGAGTTTCGAGGCCGATGCAGAGTGTGCACGATGCCAGCCGGCTCCGTCGCCAATGGTGATGATGATGGAGGAATTGGCGTCAAGTCTGGCCTCACTTGATCAAAACCATGTGTTTTTTTGTTACTCCTTCCTGCTTCGTTTGTCGCGATAATCAAGTCATTCGAGACGGAAGGCACCATGACACGACCGAAGCTGGGAGGAAGAAGGGGACAGTCTGGCCCTCGGGAGGCAATTGCGTCCTGCTCCTGCCTGCCTGACACTTCGTGCGTCCTCTCCTGGGCTGCCACCTTCCTCGCCCTCTCTCTCTTCATCCCCAGTTGCACCTTCCCGCGAACGAGGATCCCGTCAAGAGATGCACCCAGCTCTTCTGGAAGGGTCGTCTGGCTCCTCCTGCTGGCCTGGGTCCTTCCCAGCAGGCCACCCCACCAGAGCACCACAGGTGCCAGGTACCTACGCCGCGGTGCCCTGGGCCAGCTCGGCGCTATGTGCCAGGTACCTCGCCAAGCTGCCCCAGGCACCTTCGCCCTACTAAAATACCTGTCCCACCCGGACTTCTCGGTCGGGCTTAGCGCACTGCCCTCCCGCCAATCCCGGCGCACGTCTGAGCCTCTTGGGTTTCTTCGTGCCTCTTCCCCCTCACCTCCCCGGCCGGTCGGCCCAGTCCAGCCAACCTGAGTCCAGACGACGGGGGAGTCTCTTCATGTCTTCTTTCCCTAAGACGAAGCCCAATGATACCTGCCAGTACCTAAGACATCTGAGGCATTTCAGCCGCCTTCCCAGTCAAACTCCCGACCACCGCCTTTCCACAGCACGACACAAAACGGGGAGATAAATTATGATCAAAATCATTGCAGACTGGGAAAGAGAGGATCACCGACACAGAACACTACGCGCTGCCTACCTACGACATTATCAATCACAACCACAGGAAGCCCAGAGTATTGCACGCTGTTGAATGCATCTCCCTTCAATTCAAGTCCCTCATAAATGCCTCCCAGAACACAACCTGGGAATGGCCTCAATCCTCAGATACCCCCTCCACAGCAAGACGCACGCACCTACCGCCTCCGCCCAGGGAATCATCGCCTATTACACTCCCCCAGAACTCAATTTTCCCATACGAGCCTCTGGACTTTTCCCGTCGTCGTAATATTTGACTCGTATTCACGAGCCAAATCGCCACGAACCCTCCACAGACTATTTCAGGTATGACGATCCGATCTCTCGCAGGTTGTGCACCTCCAGGGAAGATGACGATGGCTGCAGGTGCAGCGGCACTACAGTGCTGTGGTGCAGTGGATGCCCCCGTCCCCCAGAAACCTGCCAGACATCGCTGTCTGCAGGAGAGGGTCCGCCCCTCAAGGCAATCTCTTCCTCCCTGTGCTCTCCTTCCCCTATTCCCCTCTCTTCCCTTCCGCTTCGCCATTCGGAATACACAGTACTACGACTTTTCACGACATTTTCACCATCCATCATCCATTTTGAAAGTTCGAGTCCCTACACGTCAGCACGTAAAAAGACCGCCGGTTCCGAGAGACCCGATGCGTAGGCACATGCACCCGAAACCCCGACAACGCAGCAAAAATGGAATCAAGATTTCCCTCCGGTCGACGGGGAACAGGAGAAGGGTGGGAAGGGGGGGCCCTCCGATCTGCGCTCGTTGACGGGATTGTCGTGATGCGTAAATTATTAGAGACACCACGGATCCCAAAAGCCAGAAAACCCTCACCTCAACCTCTCCTATGCCCTGCACCGAAGGCCAGAACTGCACCTTTTCGCTTCTGAGTTATTCCTCATCATGACCATTCTCTTCAATTTCCCCTTCTTTTCAAGATACGAAAAGATATTTGGAAGTATCACCAGTGAATCTTGCTTCTGACCCCTGCCCCGCTTATTTCGTCCTTTCCAACCTTACTGATTGGCCGCACCCATTCCCGCATCCACGTCCCAAGTTCAAACCTGGAATTCCCGCGTAGCCGTGCCTCCCACAACCTCGCTCATCACGTGTATCGCCATCCCACAGCCTTCCACTCAAAGACACATGGACAATTTCCAAGGAAGCGTATCGGTACCTACGGAGCCTGACTCACTCGTGCATTCACCGCCGTAGCATCGCCAACGCATACCCAAAAACTGTTGAGACAGCATGTGGCGGTCTGACCACCTAAAGAATATTATCACAGTGTCACATGCATCGCGATAGCATCACCACAAAGTCAGACATGGGGACGGCACAGTGCTCGCACTCAATGGCTCGAGGCCTCTATTGTCCTTGTCATTCTAAACAAAGACCACTGAAAAAAGGAAAACGAAAAGAGCTTGCAGCTGCAGATAATCGGTCTATCCCATTTGCCAATGGTCGCCAGCAGCCGCTTCCCTGATGCGCGGGTGCCGATGATTTCCCTCCCCCTTGTTCGTCGTCCCAAAAGCCGCCTCATCTCTTCAATCTCTCTTCTTGCCCCCTCGCCTCCACTCCCAGCCCAGCCCAGCCCAACCCGGGCTCCGGGCTGCTGAGAGAGGGGGGGACGTTTGCTCATGAACGGTCGTGGCGGCACCCGATTTTTTTTTACCTCGTCCTCATGTCGCAAAGTCATGAACAAAACCCAATTTGTTCTCTAAAAAAAAGTAAAATGCCTTTCATTCCACGGAAAACAAGAAACAAAAACCACCCGCTTGGAAGAGAGAGAAAAATGCGACCGGCCGTTTGGTATATGTGGCCTCGTGTACCTTCTTTTCGTTTGACCCCTGCGTTTTTTGGCAGGCGACAACTTAGACGGCACCGGCCGTGATCATCTTCTTGCGCAGGTAGTTCTTGTACTCGCCTATCGTGCCCTCCCAAGGCTTGATGGACTTGTTCTCGCACACCAGGATCTGCTTGGCAATCTTGTCCAAAAGTCTGTACACCGAATTAGTCTTCTGTCACGTGGTAAGGGTCTCGTAGAAACTAACCTGAAGTCGTGGGACACGACGATGACACCTCCACTGAAGGCGTTGATGGCGTCGGCCAAACTGTCAATGGTGGGGATATCGAGACCGTTGGTAGGCTCGTCGAGCAGGAGCATGTTGGGGCTCTCGATGGCGAGCAGGGCGAAGACGATACGGGACTTCTGTCCGTCGGACAGGGTGCCGATCAGCGAGGTCTGGGCCTCGCCGGTCAGACCGTAGCGGCCGAGCTGCTGGCGCCAGTACTGGTAGTCCTGGGACTTGTCCTTGTACTTGTCGCGCACGAAGTCGAGCGCCGACTTGGTCAGGTCGAGCTGCTCGGCGCTGTGCTGGGAGTAGAGACCGAGCTTCAAGTGGGTGTGGCGGGCGACGACACCGTCGGTGGGGGAGAGCTTGCCGGTCATCAGGCGCAGCAGGGTGGACTTGCCCACACCGTTGGGGCCGACGAGGGCGGTACGGGAGTCCATGTCGAAACCGAGGTCGATATGGCGGTACAGGTCGTCCTTGGCGTCGCCAGAGTAGGAGAAGGTGACGTTGTCGAAGGACAGGACGGGAGGGGGCAGCTTCTCGACGTCGGCGAAGCGGAAGGTGAAGACCTTGTCGGGGATGACGGGCTGGATGAAACCGTCGGCCTCCATCTTGTCGAGGATCTTCTGGCGGGACTTGGCCTGCCTGACCAAGTTGGCGTAGGTACCGGCGGAGGCGATGAACTTCTTGATGTGGACGATCTCGTCCTGCTGCTTCTGGTAGGCCTTCATCTGGTTCGTCTCCTGCTCGGACCTCGTCTTGTTGTACGAGTCGTAGTTACCACCGTAGTACAGGAGGCTCTTCATGCGCATGTCAATCATGTTGGTGCACACGCCGTTGAGGAAGTCCATGGAGTGGGAGACGAGGACGAGGGTGCGCTCCCACTTCTTGAGGTACTCCTCGAGCCACACGCAGGCCTCGAGATCCAAATGGGCAGTGGGGTCGTCGAGCAGCAGCAGCGAGGGCTTGACGAACAGGGCCTTGGCGAGGGCGACACGCATCCTCCAGCCACCGGACATGTCCTTGGTCTTCTTGTGGATGGTGACCTTGTTGAAGCCCAGACCGGTGAGAATGAGGGAGGCGCGGGTGGCGAAGGTGGAGGGGTCCATCTTGTCCATGTGCTATGGCGGTGTCAGCAACGGTCATCAAAGAGAGCAGTTGAAGAGGGTGCGGCGTAAACTCACCTCGTAGAGGTCCATGAGGACGGGGTCCTCGGGGCCGTTGTCCTCGAGAATCTTCTCGGCCATCTTGTCGAGACGCTCCATCTCGCGCTCGGCCTCGGTGACGACCCACTCGAGGGCACCCAGCTCAGAGGGAGGGGCGCCCTCGTTCAGGAGGTAGATGTCGACGTGCTCGGGGATGGGGAACTCGCGCTGGGAGATGGCCTTGAGGAGGGTGGACTTTCCGCAGCCGTTCTCACCGAGGAGACCGTAGCGGCGACCGTAGGTGAGCTCGAGGGTGGCGTCGTTGAAGAGGACGCGGCCGTGGAACACCAAGCTGGCGCTGGTGATCTTGACGTCCTTGCTGGTCTGGGTGGAAGCCAGGACACCAGTGGTGACACGGTCCGAGATGCCGTGCTTGTCCATCTGGGCGGCGAGGCGGCTGACCTCGTCCATCTTGTCCGCCGAGGTGGCGGGGCCGTCATCGTCGCCGTTCACCGACGAGGCGGTGGTGCTGGCATTCTTAGAGCCGAGCTTCTTGTCGGCCTTCTTCTTGTCGAGCTTGCCGTCGGCGGCCTTCTTGGCAAGTCTCTTCTCCTTGGACGAGGAAACCATGATGGCGGTTGATGTGGTGGTGGTGGTGGTGGTGGTGGGAGATGACGATGGCGGGGTTGATCCCTTTTTTTTTAAGCGATGGCGGGGAACGTGGTCGTCCGGCAGAAGGGAGGAAACTAGGAGAACGTGAACGAGATCACTTTCTCTTCTCTTTTCTGTAGGGAGCGTCGACGTCGATGAAGATGCCACGCAGTGTCAAATCGGCGATGAAGTCGACTTGTAAGGAGAGAAGGAGGAAGAGAGGTGGCGTGTAGGGGAAGGAGGGAGAAGGGGAAAAAAAAATTCGATTGCCTCCCCGACTGGGTAACCAAGCGACAAAGACACACACACACACAATGCGTGGGGAGCGGCGGTGCGAAACACAGCCTGGCGCTGGTACCTTGCTGGGTGCGTGGGTGCTACAGTGATTCCAGGTTGGCTGAGGGGCTTCTGAAAGGTGGGGAGGGGCTGCTGGTCGACGTCTTGGTTAGTGGGGCAGGCGCCTCAAAATTTTGAAAAAGGCGATAGCAGATAGGGTAGCGAGGCGATAAGGCACCAACGGGGGGCAGTACGTACCCGGATGTCTGACTTGGAGCAGGTTCCGAACGTGTAACCACGACAAGCGCCGGCCTTTCGCAATATTTACGTGACCTTACGATGGCCGTGAGTTATCTACATATGAATAGGTATGCACCGTTGCACTTCTTTTTATCCTGTCCTGCCTGTGAATCAGGATATCTCATCATCCCCAGCAACGGTAAACCCCTCCTCGTTATCTAATCGTTAGGTACATGGTACCTATGACGCCCAACGGGGCTTGACGTCAAGCGTCACGTGAATCCCCGCCTGACTTTGGCTGTGACGTGATTGGTGGAGACGTTCTACGGTGAATCTGCAGGGTGATGGAATAGCAGCAAGGTCGGCGGTGCTGCTTGAATAAGGCTCTGCCAGGCTGGTGTTTTGGCCTGTCGATTGGTGGGACACGGTGATGTTTATGTATTACTTGTTTAACAGAAATGAAAATCATTTGTATGACCAATGCTATCCGTATATCCATGGGTATCAATCCAGCTGACAGCTCTCCCTCTCTAAATGACGATGCTTCTCAGTAATCCTCGGCCCATACCAGGGCTGCTCTTCTTTGTAGCTGAGGCCCAGTTGCCCAACCAGTTCTCGTGTATCATGCAGCAGTATTCTCTGCCGGTAACACTTAAGGAGCCACTGGGTTCCTTCGTAGAGGGATATCTTGGACTGTTCCGACATCTTTCGGATGTAATATGCGCCCTTCCGTCCTTTGGATATCCCCCTGTTGCCCTGTCAACTCTTCGTCGGGTGGAATCCGGTCCAAGACCGTGTTTCCCTGCTTCCGTCTTCTTTAATATCGGCAGATATCTCCTCCGACATCGGTAAATATGGCCCTATCCACCTTTGCGGCCGTGTAAAAGTTTGTATCGTGGTTGGTATATGTTGAAATCGCCTTGTATGCTGCAGTACTCACTGCTGTCGTCTTCCCTCCTCCTGACACGGCGGATCAAAACCTCGCCTGCCGGCTACTATAGTCTCGGGCCACGGTCACCGTCCCGTCCGCCCCGGGCACAAATCGTACGTAGTGATTCGCAAAGAACGACAGCGTCATCCTCCTCGGAACGAAAATCTCCATCGGCGTCGTCGGGGGCACCGGCACCATCTCGCGCAGCTCGCCCCTCGGCACGAAGACCACGTCCCGGTACTGCCGGCGGATGTTGTCGACCTCGACGCAGGCGAACACGAACAGCGCAAAGTGTATGACCCTGGGAGGACAACGTCAGCTCATGTTTCGTAAACGCAGAACAGTGAAGTCCAGGAGGGGAGGGGATACCCACATGAGCCAGAACATGAAAAACAGCAGCGCCGTCATGACATGCGCCCGCCTCGCGTTCGACGCAATCGCAGCCTCCATATTATACTCCATGAAAATCTTCGCCACGACGCCCAACAGTGCCGCCGTCGCAGTCCAAATGATGAGGTGGCCCGCAACATGCCCCCCCGGATGTCCCCAGCTAAACCTCGTGCTCCGCTGTCTCCTCCCCGTGTCCTTCGTCCACCGCACCCCGCGGTCCCTGACAACCAGCGCCCCGACGTCCGCGCAGCTCCATAGGATCCCCAGCGCCGCCGTCGGACTACCCAGACACCAGCCCATGACGTAGAACTCGTCCCCGCCGTCCTGGGACGCGAGCGTGCCGAGGATCATGACGCCCACCAGCACCGACGAGGCGCGCAGGCACAGCGTCGAGCGGTACATGGACCGGTTGTAGGGGACCGCGGCGAGGAAGTCGCCGTGCCGGGTTCCCGCGCTGTCCTGCGGGAGGGTCACGATGTCCGGGTGGAGGGGGGTGTTGTCCATTGCGGCGGTCGCGGTCCGTCGGCGTCGGTGTGTGTCGTCGGCATCGCCGGGGGGAGTGGTCGCCCTCGCGTGTTATGGGCGGGTCGACATCGATTCGCGGCGGGTTTGGGGTGTTGCTCCTGCCGTGGGTATCTTCTCTCGAGGGTATCAATCGCAGTCGCAGTCGTCGAGTAATTTGCAGCGATTCGGAGTCGTAGTCGGAAACGAGGCGTCGCAAGTGTTGATGGATGAGGTAAACAGCGGGAAAGTGCCAGCAGCCCAGCGATTCCCGGGAAAGGATCCAAAGGCCGAAAGGGCAGGAGCCAGGGGTGGTGTGCGACTGCGACTGCGACTTCCTCATTCGAACCCCCTGGGACCGAGCGACCCATTCGCGGCGCGACGTTGAGGGACGCGGGTGGGGCGTGCGGGCAAGCGGCAGGGGCTTGGGTGGCCCTCCAGGGGCGCGTGGCGCTGTGACGGGCCCTGAGACGCTGCTGTGCCACTGACGAGGCCATGCGACTTCTGGATTACGGGTGTTTACCATATGGTAATCCACTGTATGTTGTAGCTACGTACTCAAAAGGCTGCACCACGAAATTCGAAGAGAAAACCAAGAGATCGTCAACTGTAGTTTGTTTTCATCATATAATTCCAATCGTCAATATACAAGGCCCAATGCCATGTCCCATGCCTCCAGGTCCCAGGCTATGTGCCAAACGCCATGCGTAGGTATCGTGATGCTGATGTTGTACACTCGGGTATCCCATACCATTCCTCTCTTTCTATAGTGACCTCGCCCTTCCCCCGTGCCTCGACGACGCCAGCGACGACGACTCCCCCGCGAACGCAGGCATCACGGGCTTATCCATCCGGAACTTGCCCTCCCTCGCGTTCCCGTCCGCCGGCGTCATCCCCGTCGCGCTCGTAGCGAACTTGAGGTCCACGTCCCCCGGCATGATGAGCTGCGGCTGCGCGTCCCCCCTCCGCATCCTCTCCAGCTCCGCCTCGTCCGGCACATAATCGTCCGGCGGCGGCCTCATGTTCGGCCGCAGGTGTCTGTCCCTATCTCCCGGCGCTATATTCGGGGGCAGCCCCGGGACGGGTTTGCGTCTGATTCCTGCCGCTGCCGACACCGCTGACGGGAGGTCTGCGACTTGCCGCCCCGTCTGCGCGGGCGGTGACGACGGCGGCGAGGACGGGAAGAAGTCCGGCGACTTTGGTATCTCGAGGCGCAGCGGATGCGGCGGTAGTTGTCTCGGGCTCTGCGGCGATCGCGGGAACGAGTGCGTCCGGAACGCGGCTGACGGCGTCGTCGTCGAGTGTCTCGACTGCCACGTCGGCAGCTTCGGGAACGGCTTGGCCACGACGTAGACCGTCTGGCCCGTCTCGGGGATGTACATGACGCGAGGTCTCCGGCGGCGGATCTCGCGGCGGCGTTCGATACAGGCGCGGACGAAGAGGCAGAAGTGTACGAATCTGGGGAGATATCAACGTCAGCGAATGTCGTTCAAAGAGGTAGAAGAGTGGTGGCGTACGCTACGACACCCATGAAGACGCACTGCGCCACGACGATCCTCAACTGCACTGCGTGGTCGGACGTCACGTCGCCGTTCTGCAGCTGTATCGCGACCCAGGTGGCGCCAAACGCCGAGAAGGCCGTCAGCACGAGCTCGACGCCGATGAGGGCCTTCGGCGTGATCCCGCGGCCGTGGCGGGCGCAAATGGTGAGGAACTCTGCCAGGTCCCATAGGAACGACGGCACCGCCTATTCACCCCGTCAGCTCACGCAACAGAAACACCCAAAGACACAAGAACGACGTACGCCCACCAGAGACAGCCCCGGCATGACCCAGTAGTAATACCCCGAGCTGTCGCGGTCCGCGTACCACGCGAGCACGATGGCCATGACCACCAGACACAGCAGCGTCGCGACGGCGCGCATCACGATCTTGCACACCTCCCACCCGCGGCTGCGCTGGTTCTCTAGCCAGCGCACCTGCGACGGGTCGATGGACGCCGCCGACGGCGAGGGCGAGGGCGGCTTGCCGGCGTCGGGCTCCGAGGGGAGCGACTCGAGCGGGTACGACTCGGAGGCGCTCATCGTCGCCGTGGGCCGCGCATGGGCGGCAGCGGTGGTGAATCCGTGGAGCGGCCGCGGGTCCCAGGTCGTTGTTCTTCGGGTCGTCGGGGTCGATATCGTCGGAGTCCAGGTCGAGGTCGGAGTGGGTAGCGGCTTTCTGGAGATGTTCCCCATTCTCTCTCGCCGGGGTGGGTGAGTTATCTGGTTTCGTGCTACCGGCGCATCGGCGATTTCTTTCTGCCGCTGAATAAGGCGCAAGGTCCCCCCTTTCTTTCGTTGCGGATCGTTCGAACTTCGGTGGGTATAATACGATGTCTCTTTTCGCTTCTTGACTCGTCCTTAAGCCAAGGGGTTTCACCCGTGGGCGGAGATCCAAGGCTGGCTGGGTCCTCCCGAGTATCAAATCCGTAGAGTAACGATTAAAATAAGATAGAAAAGCAGAATCAGACGCGGCCCAGCCCTGGTCTGGCCTGCGTCTTTGGGATGAACAAACGCAAAACCATCGACTGTACGGAGGATATGTACGCACGGAAATTGAGAGACGGGCACAGCTTAAAGTGCTGAGCCGCCCTACCGATGCAGAATTAGGCAACCGAATTTCGAGAGCGGCGGGGGGTACCACTCGCCAGCGGAAGACCGAGCCGAAACCTGTCACTCACCACTCACAGTGAGATGCTCGTTGCGGACTCCCCTACCCTGCCATTCCTATTCGTCTGGCTGGGAATCTCGTGTTCTTGACGGTTTATGCTTTGGGCGTCCAGCAGCAGGGTTAAAGATAACGAATCGACCGAGATGCCGGCACTGGCATCGGTGTTGGGTAGACTGACAGCTCACCCATGAGGCTTCGTCTTGGGATTGCCGCCGCTACCCGTCAGTCAGCACTTAATCGAGCTCACGATATTGCGTCATGTAAACCTATTCTGAATGATTGCGATGAATACGGAAGCCAGAGGATGAGAGGAACATGGAAAGCTCACTCAATTGAGCGTTCACTCGTTCCTACAGTGTAAAGACACACGCGTTGTCTCCCGCCGACCTGGAAGGCAGGAGCGTCCGTCTGCGACCCACATTCCTGCCGTCTTCCTGCTCAACTCCGCGCCTGCCTCCCTTCGTCTCAAACACATCCAAACCTCAACACCAAGGATCAAAACATCACGATATGAGCAAAACTTCATCCCAAGACCTCAAATCAAAAAGAAAACGCACCGTATGAGCAAAATAATGGACACTGTGGGAATTGAACCCACGACCTTTCACAGTTAGCATCGTCACGATGAACGTGAGGAAGATGCGAAGCGAAAATCATACCCCTAGACCAAGCGCCCTAAGAATTGAGAGCGGCTGGCAAAATCTACACTATGAACCTAGAGTCGTCTCACCCCTGAGCTCTGCGAGAACATTTGCTGCGAGTTTCGACATGTTTGGATCAACTGTTTTCATTTGGCATGAGTCGAACCTTTTCACTCACTCACCCGCCCGGGCGGCATGAGCTGCCACCACACCACCAGGATGACGTCTCACATGAGCGTGAATTTCAATATGAGGAAGAAATTGCTTTTCATCCCATCATCGCCCATTAAGGCGTTCTAAAAGCTAATCGTACAAGGTCATTATCCAATTGCTCGTTACAATCCCATCCTCTCTATGCCTGAACATCGCTCTTCAAGTTCTCGTACACAGTCTGCCCCCCAGTCTCAGTCTGCCTCGGCCCAGCATCGCGCGCACCCTTGGTCTGGCTCAACTGAAAGTGCCGCTCCGCCGCACGGCCGGGATCATTCTCCCCGCCGACCTCGGACTTGAACGCTTCCTGCACGCCGTCCTTGGTGTCCTTCGCGTCGAAACCCTCGGTGATGTTCTTGCCGTGGGGACCCGACTGGTCGCGGATGTACTGGTTGTTCACGTACGTCGGCGCTGTGCCGGCCTGACCGGGGACCGATGAGGTGCCGGACCCGGGAGCAGCGCCGGTGCCGGAGGAAGAATCGACGCCGGCGTTGGAGGCGAAGGCGCCGCCGCCGCGGGCGGACTCGGCTGCGAGGGAGCCTGAGGGGATCGGGCCCGTGGGTTCGCTGGTTGCGGGGGCGGATGCGCCGGGTTGCACCTGGGCTTGTTAGCATTGTTACCCGGCGTTTGCGACGACGGTTGATGATGTGGTGAGCGTACCTTGGTGCCGGCGGACGGGGCCTTGTTGCTAGACTGAGCGGACATTTTGGTGCTTTTTGTTGATATTGGTGTGGTTTTTGGTATCGAAATTCGTCTAGGGGTGATCGTGATATCTCTGTAGGCTGAGTGAATTGGCTTGTCCTTCATTCCATTATTACTTCGAGGCTCAAACCACCATATAAATCCCCAAGTCAGCGGGTGACATCATGTTGAGCTCTTCTTACATCAACCCGTCCCCGGAGCAAAATCTCCACGCCCGGGCGGCGAGCCCACTGCGGGATGACTTCAGCCTCTCCACATATCCCTCCTCAGAAAGTTATCGCGCATTGCGGATGAGATAGGCATTACATCACAACGGGGAACCCTCTGGGCCAAGTTCCTCACCATAACGCACGTAAAGCTGGTAAGGCGAGCTGAAAACTTGGTGTAGGGCGGGTTGGCGGCTGGGCCATGTGTTTCTGGGATTATTCTGATCGTTGAGATGCGACCGATCGATCCTCACCGAGGGCTCACCGAGGTGTGGAGAAGTGTGAACGATCCGGCTCGTAGGTGACGACTGGAGCACGATGACGATGCATTTGTGCGTAGGAACCTTTCCCTGGTGCCAAAAAGGACTCCACGTCTGTATACGTCACTTCTGAATCTGATTTTGAGTGTCTCCATTTGTTGCGTATGAGTATCCATGGCATGGCAATTCCGATGTCAGTCTTGAGTTGCAGCTGTAGAAAGAGTTTGGGCTGGACGTGGCCTGGAGACTCCAGGAGTAAGACTTGTCCGAAGGCTGTTTGATATGAAGACTGCTTCAGCTTCATAGTAGTTCAATAACATTCCTAGGCAGACGTGGCCTTCATGTCGCACCTGCGCTGAGTGAGGTGCTGGAATCGTCCAACGGCTCAAACTTGAGATCCAGAAGGAGTAAGACGAAGAAATCATCATTTGTGTCATGAAAGTTGCAGTTGAACTACCGAGTCTCTTGAAAGTTCTATGATGCAATAACGTTCCTGAGTTGTGTACTGGTAATCGACTGTTTACTTGGTTGCACGTAACTCTGGAAGTCCATAGACACACTTGCTACCCGTGCTTGAGCCAGGAATGCGAATCGTGGTTGAAGGAATTCTCATGTCATCTAGTTCGACAAGGTCTTTCACAGCTGTCGATCCTAATTCCAGATTTTGGATTAAGTTAAGAGAACTCTGATCGAATAATTCAATCAGTCCTGATTGTTTCTGATGATTGACCATTGGGTTTGATTCGTTGTCATGACTTCCTCAACATCCATAACTCACGTTCACGAATTCTTGAGGCAGTTGTTATCTTTGTTATGTTGCATTCAGATGTTCGTAGCATTCCAATCAATCCGGCGGTCATCTTTCTGTCTTAATGTTTCTTGGATTAGCTCCTTGTATAAGGATGATTGAAAACTGATACGTCTCTACAATTCCTTGGGATGGTTTCGCCCACGGTCCCTATTAGAGTTCTTGAATGCAATCCCAAGATTGGACGTGTTGGCCGAAAGAAACCAAGTAGCCTTGCTGCTCTACGGCGATTGTGGCAACCTCAATGTCTCTCGTCCCCATGCTGGCATCTGTGGTTCATGACATATCATGGTAGACAGAGTACATGCATATGCAAAGCTAGCAACCCCAAAAGCTACTCTCATGCGAAACTTCGGGCTTTTGCCGTTTTGATGACTCTTCCAACGGACTTGGGAATCCTCCCGACCCGATTCCCTGCTGTTCATGTGGTCTCCAGTCGCTCGCTACCTAATGTTATTTGCTTCAATGCCGCCACGCCTCGGGAAGTCAAATACGCCCATCGTCCAATGGCCCTGCGTGAAACGCGACCGACCAAACGTTCAATGCCAACTCGAATGCTACCGGTGAAACATCGGACAAAGGGCCCTAGTCCCTGAAACCGCACGACCACATGCACTCTGCGGCTGACATTGCCAGTGAATAGCGATTAGCCATGGACGTCCGGTACGGTCGGACGCCGAGTGTGAAACGGGAAACTTTGGCGGCCTACCATAGTATACATAAATCTTGCATGTCGACGAGCGTCGCACTACGCTGGTACATTCGACGGTCCACGGCACAATTCAATCAGTTAGAAACAGAGTTAACGACGGGCAAGATGGCGTCAGCACTTCTCACGGGCGGGCAACACTTCAACCCGGATAAAGACATACCCGACCTGACCGGGAAAGTCATTATCGTCACCGGTGGGAACGCCGGCCTCGGGTTGGAGACGGTCCGGCAAATCTCCAAACACAACCCCGCGCACGTCTATCTTGCCGGGCGCTCAAGGGAGAAGGGCGAAAAGGCGATCGAGACCCTGCAAAAGGAGGGATCCGGCGTGTCACCGATTACTTACCTTCCGCTTGACCTGGCGTCATTCGAAAGCATCAAGGCTGCTGCCAAGACCTTCAGGGAGTCCTCGGATCGACTCGACCTGCTCATTAACAATGCCGGCATCATGTCCACGCCGGACGGCCTCACTCAGGAAGGCTACGAGATCCAGTTCGGCACAAACCACATGGGCCACGCGCTCTTCACGCAGCTCCTCCTCCCGACCCTGAAGAAGACGGCGGCCGAGAACCCAGACGTCCGCGTCGTGTTCCTCTCCTCCGCGGCCGAGGGCTGGGCCCCTAAGGACACCTACAGGCTCGAGGCACTCAAGACCATGATGTCTGAGATCACCAGTCGCTCCAGGTACGGCATCTCCAAGCTCGCCAACGTCCACTACGCCGCCGCGCTGGCGGAGCGCAACCCCGAGATCAGGGTCGTCAGCGTCCACCCGGGCGTCGTGGAGACCAACCTCGTCAACTCGGTCATCGCCAGCACCAACGTCCTCGTCGGCATCGCGGTGTACCTGGGCGCGAAGGTGGTGTGCGTCAGCCCGGCCAAGGGCGCGCTCAACCAGCTCTGGGCATCCTTCAGCCCGGACGTGAAGAGCGGCACCTTCTACCACCCAGTTGGCGTAATTGGGAAGGGCACCAGACTGAGCGAGAACAAGGAGAAGAGGGAGGAGCTGTGGAAGTGGACGGAGGACGAGCTTCGGAGCCACCTGTAGCGAGATAACTCCGCAACTGCCCGAGCAGAAAAGGAGATGAGATAAGTAGAGATGACAGATGGAACTGCCGTTACTGATGAACCTCGCATTTTTCCCACCAGTAAAGCCTGCTAAGCGTCACTGCGGAGCCCGGAATTTAAGCGTACAGAAGCCGGCATGTTTCAAATATGTTAACTGCCGCCACGAGAACCGGTATCTTGGGCGAATGCATGATATACCAAGACGGTTGTAGGTTGCCGACGAAATTGCGTCGTGAGATGTCTAGCGCGCTGGAGCAGGCTAGAGCCAACGTTAGCTTTCCAGGTTCCCACATCGGGGGCACCAGCTCGTCGGCCTAATCGTCGGCCGGCAGATGTGGGATGATGGATAAGGCAGGGCTCCGACACAACGGAGAACGTTCCCACATGGCCAGGAGCAAACAGCCATCAGTTCGTCCTGCGGTGAAGGCATTCGTCTCCGTCTAATCTTGACACGGGCGGCCGATCAGTCGACTTTCTTCTCACGGTGAACATGGCAGACCCCGTTGAGCCTCACTCCACCGAGGGCAACTTTACGCGTCAGCCCGTATCCGCTTAGAGAGCCTCCTGTCCCCACAAGGCCGTCGGGGACATCGGATACTTACCCGCGCTATGTTGCAATTGGGGCTTTAAGGTTAATCACACCACTTTTGGCGAGCCCGAGCCTCCGGAAGGCGGTTGATTAAAATCTTTATTATGATGTCGGGGCTGCGGGTGGCCTTGTGAGTTTTGACAACCACCCATCACGAAAGGAGATGGCGAGCCACGACAGAAACAGAGGGGCATCCAAACCTCGATAATCGCATGCGAGTTGATGGATAACTTCAGCGGGACGAGTGGGAAATCCTGAAATCCTCCCCCCTTTCACACAGGGCGAACCACAGGATCCGGTGGAGAAGCAAACTGGGACTTCTGGGGCGCAACAGGCCCATGATCGGATAGATCGGCAGGTTAAGCCTAAGCCAAGAGAAAGCCAAGATGCCGCCGAGATTGGGACTGCCAGTTCAGGCAGTCCTTCGCATCCGCTACGCGGTGTTCTCGCGGGCGAAGACTGGTTCTATCGCGGTTCCTGTCGTCTTGGACGAAAGCTTAGGATGGGCTCGTCTCTTGGTAGCGGAACTCGTAGGGCGGGACGGAGTCTGGAACCTCCACCGTCCTCGCGCTGACCGAGTCGTGTAAGTCAGCCCTGTCAAACGGGTCGGATTATCATGTCATTTGTCTCCTGTGACCTGTGACCTGTCGAGTTCCCAGCGTCTGCGAAGCTAGAGCACTCCACGCCACGCTAGTACGTGCCGTGGGAGTGCAGAATTTGAAGCTTCGAGGCATTTCAACGAGAGTGGAGCGGTCTCCTCACTCCGCCAAAGGGGGTGGGAGGGGAATCTCCGGGATGCGAGTGCAGATTGAAGGTGCCTTTCGAAATCACCGTCTCCTCCAACTAGCCGGGGAATTTGACAGCAACGATGCCGACTATCCGATGGGAGTCCGCCAGTCTCCCATTATCACGGCGTAATATGCGGAGGAACCGTCCAGGATCGATCGAAAGGAGAGAAGCTCTCTTATAAATATCATTCTTCTGCCCACCTTCCGTCGACCGTTTCTGGTAGCTTCACTGTGCTCTTCACGCTCACTTTCGTTCACTCTTTTCAGACCACACTCTTTTTTTCTACACCAACTCCAGTCTCTCTTTTTCTTCGGAACCTTTTCCGTACATACTTGACGTATTCCATCTCGTGTTGACCACACCAACAAAACCGAAACGATGCGCTTCCTCCCCATGATCGCGGGCCTCAGCGCCCTGGCCGCCGCCGCCCCCGCCGAGCTCGACACCCGCGCCTCGTGCACCTTCACCGACGCCAAGACGGCCATGTCCAAGAAGACGTCCTGCACCGACATCGTCCTCAACGGCATCAAGGTCCCCGCCGGCGAGACCCTCGACCTCACGGGCCTGAAAGACGGCACCAAGGTTACCTTCAAGGGCACCACCACTTTCGGCTACAAGGAGTGGGAGGGCCCTCTTATCGCCGTCGGCGGTAAGAAGGTGTCCGTCATTGGCGCCTCGGGCCACTCCATCTCCTGCGAGGGCGAGCGCTGGTGGGACGGCAAGGGAGGCAACGGCGGCAAGAAGAAGCCCAAGTTCTTCAAGGTCAAGATCAACGACGGCAGCATCTCTGGCCTCAAGGTCAAGAACACCCCCGCCCACGGCTTCAGCATCAGCGGCGTCTCCGGCCTCAAGGTGTAAGTGTTTCTCCCAGTGACTTCGAGGGTTTGTTGGTCTGCTTGATGCTAATGCTTGTGATTCTCCAGCCTCAACGTCGAGTTCAACAACAAGGACGGCGACACCAAGGGTGGCCACAACACCGATGCTTTCGATGTCGGCAACTCCAACGACGTGACCATTTCTGGCGCCAAGGTGTATAACCAGGATGACTGCCTGGCCATCAACTCCGGCACCAAGATTACGTTCGAGAACGGATACTGCTACGGTTCCCACGGCCTGTCCATCGGCTCTGTTGGTGGCCGCAGCTCCAACGAGGTCAAGGACATTATCATCCGCGATTCGACCATTGAGAAGGCCGACAACGGTATCCGTATCAAGACCATCGCCAACAAGACCGGTTCCGTCAAGGGCATCACCTTCGAGAACATCACCCTGAAGAACATCAACAAGAAGGGCATTGTCATCCAGCAGGACTACGAGAACGGCAGCCCTACCGGCAAGCCTACTGGCGGTATCCCCATTACCGACGTTACCGTCAAGAACGTCAAGGGTACCGTTGCCGCCAAGGGCACCAACGTCTACATCCTCTGCGCCAAGGGTGCTTGCTCCAACTGGAAGTGGTCCGGCGTCTCCGTCACCGGCGGAAAGACCTCCAAGGACTGCTCCAACATCCCCTCCGGCTCTGGTGCCAAGTGCTAAGCGGATCGCGTGGGAGAGAAGTTGGGAGCGGTGCTCCTGACCTCGTTAATTTGGCTGGTTACGAGCAGTCAAGACGCCGGTTGTGTGTGATGGCCATGCGACTGGGCGAAGCCGGCCATTCTTGAGAATGTGCTGGCTATTTTGCCATTGTTCGATTCTTACATTAGATACCCTTCGTGGAATACATTTCAGTAACTTCATGTTCCTCTCTTGAAACAGCTTGATGTGAACGTGTTGTTCTTCAGTGATACCATGTCTTGTTTTACCGATGGGCTTTTGAACTCAGCCCCAGCCACAAGCGAAGCCACCAAGGTTTACCACCGTACTGAACACAAGGGTGACGCTCCTAAGCAATAGTACGCCGCAGCTTTCAAGAAAGCTTTGAGTGCGACTTCGGTTCATATAGAACTGTCCCAGCAGTCTCCCACCAGCTGGAGCATGGACATGGGACAGCATGATCGGCACAACGGGGGGGGGGGGGGGCAAAGCTTGCCGACTGACAGTGCAATTTGCATATTGGAGATTCAAAAGCTGTGGCACACGCGTGAACTTACGAGGGACGGGCCGATGATCTTATGTCTTGAAATTTTGATGATCTACACCCCTTGCGTGTGAAGGCAGGTGTCTCAACCGAGGAACTGAGACAGGCTATATTAAGTAAAGACGAACAGCAAATTAGATCACGTAAATAAGAGTGAGACTGACGATCAACATGCCAGGTTACCCCCAATACACGATGGAGGGTTCACATCGTGGCTGAACTGCTACGTAGCAGATCTGCAATGACTCTCGTTACTCGTGAAGAAGTCACCCAGACGCAAGAAGCTTGCAGCTGGTGTCAGAAAACGATCGGATTGGCTATCACCCCCATGTTTCCTTGCAGATAGCGTAAGGTCTTGTAGACAGCTCTCATATTAGAGGTGGTTGATGGCATTTTTTGCACTTGCGCCCTCCAATCCTTCCTCATTGTCAGTTCATACCAACTCGGCACGTGGAACAGCGTCACCGCGGGCATGTTTCTGCATCCTTCAACATGATCTGCCACACCTGCCGGACTCGCCTGCTGTTTTACGATGTCGGCGAATACTTCCGCTCTCAGCGACATGAGCTGTGTCTGTTGCACCACGAGACTTGCAAGGACCTTCTATAATTCGTGGAAGCCGGCTGCTACATATGCAATCGTGTATGGGTAACCCTTGGATCCGACGAGCGGAACATCGCCGAGGGGCCGGCCGGAAGGCCGCTGACCCGCCGCCAGACCATCACGGATTCGGCTCGCGATGCCACTGTTCCAGTGCCCCAGCGCGCCGTCACGCTGCTCCGGATACGCCAAGCCCGTGATGGCAACGATCACTACTACGTCGACATTACTTTCTGCCCGAAGACGTCTAGCTTTGAGCCCGAGTCGGAGGTCCAGGGCTGGGACGCGTTGTTCTCATTGCAAATCTGTCAGGGTATGCCATTCTGTAAAACGTTTTGCTCTACTCACAAGACGAAAAGCTGAACATCGGGTGTCTACTACGCAACTAATACTGTTGCAGGATTACAAACGAGCGAAACGACTCTACCGGATAACACCAAATCCGACAGCTCATTGACTCTGGCGAAGTCCTGGGTCACGGAGTGCTCCATGGATCACAAGCAGTGCGCTAGTTCAAATACTATGCCGACTTCAAAATGGTATCCCAGTCGACTGCTTGATATCGACCCGCCAAAATCGCAATCGAACTTCAGACTGATAGAAACTTGCGACTCTGACCTCCAAGGCCCATACACGACACTGAGCACTGCTGGGGCTTCAAAGAGTGCACGAGTCTCGATACCAACAACTACGCAGAAATGCTGCGCGGCCATCCGTTGGAAAGCCTGCCCCAGCTATACCAGGACGCGGCCTACGTCACAAGACAGCTGGGCGTGAGATACCTGTGGATAGACTCGCTATGCATAATCCAAAAGCTCGTGGACTGGCAGCGCGAGTCCGCGCAGATGCACAACATCTACTTAAACTCCTTCTGCAACATCTCGGCGGCGCACGCCACAGACGCCCACAAGTCACTCTTCTGCCGCCGCGATCCAGCCGCCCATGTTCCGCACGCAACATAGCTGCGCGGCAGCGGCCGCAACGCGGCTTACAGCATCTCAGACGCCTACTTCTGGAAGACGAAGGTCTCGGAGGCGCTCATCAACACCAGGGCGTGGGTCCTCCAGGAGAGGATCCTGGCGCCCCAGATCCTCTACTTTGGCGAGCGCCACATGGCCTGGGAGTGTTAGGAGATGGACACCGTGGACATATTCCCGCGCGGGGTGCTGTCGGCATCCTGGAAGCTCAAGAACGCGCGGGAGCAGGAGAGCCTCGACTCCGGAACGCCGAAGAACACGTACGGCCGTCTGCTCTGGAAGGAGATGGTCGAGGCCTACACAGCGAGCGACCTCACCTTCCCCGAGGACAAGCTCATCGCCCTCTCGGCCGTTGCTAAGAGGATGTCATCGATCCTGGCGGACCAATATGTCGCGGGGATGTGGCTCGGCCAGCTGGAAGTCGAACTCCTGTGGTCGATCGTCGAAAGACGACCCGCCACGACGTCGTCGCGGGGGTACCGCGCACCGAGTTGGTCGTGGGCGTCGGTTGACTCCAGGGTGATGCCCGGCTTCCCCTGCGAAGACAGCGAGAGACTGCTCATCAGGGTGCAGGACTTTCATCCCGACTATGCCACGGATGACACCACAGGGCTTATTACTGGCGGATGGCTGCGGATATGGGGGCGTTTGATGCCCCTGGGTGTCAGCCGTCAAGCCCGCAGTGAACGAGATCACTGCGTTGGATGGGAAGTTTCGATCAACGGGGTTCCTGTCAGATCTAGCGCCGAGTCAATCCATCTTGACGTCGTCCATGAGGGGCTCGAGGAGTGCACGCTGTTTTGTATGCCAGCAAGAATCAGGAACTCGGGCAAGAACATCGTCGACGTACTGTTGCTGGAGCTTGTGGATCAAGAAAGAGGCGTCTTTCGTCGTATTGGCCTGGGGTCATTTGCATCGAAGGAACAAGACTACGAGGCGTTGTGGCTGGGGCTAGAAGTGCAAAGAATCCCCTGTGAAGAACATGGGGATGTCGCATAGCTGATCCGGCTGATGTAAAAAAAGTTAATTCGACCAGAAATCTTGTCTCTCTGAGTTCATGGATGGCTAACTGCTCGAGGATCAACCCACGCTGGGCCAGAAAGTTCGCGTCTGCAGTGTTTAAGGTTTACAGTTTACAAAAGTTGACGAAAACAACGGGCACAACCTTTGGTAGCCTGGCTTGAGAAATTGAACCCGGCGTGTGCCAAGTTGAAACTGCGTCCTTCCTGGGCGAATTGCTGAAAAGGAATTTCACGGTCGTATTGAAACCAGAAGCCTTTCTCATGATGACCTATATCCAACAGAAAGTGTACTGTTTTACTAGGAAAGCCTCGCTCTTTGTGAGAATGTGATTGAATGTGTGCGGAATACCGCTTTTCTGTCTGGCCCAGCAAGTGGCTAGACTTAGATCTCAGGACAAGAACGTAATGGTATGTATGTGGACTCGTTGCAAAAGGTGGTACAAAAAGTTTAAATCCAAAATAATAGTATCTCCGGTATGTTGGCAGCCCTTACCCAAGTTGTGGATGAAGTTTTGAACTCCCCTCGCTGAGGTGGAAGAGGCGCCTAACGCGACAACCAACGAGCTCTAGCCCCCGTGGATGAATCGAGGAGATAGATCTTAATGGGAATATCGGAGCATGATATAACAGCAGATAAGAACCAACATTCAGGAGACAATATATCCAGCGCAGATGGCAGAACTTGTGTCTCTGGACAAGACCTCAGTGTTGCGTATGTGGCAACACTCGGTGCAAAAAACAGGCAAAAAGAACAAATTTTATCCCAGAGATATTGTGCCCTAAGGAGGCTTTGGGCGCTTTGTTTCAAGCAATCTGGTTTTCAGGCTCGGGAAACTATCAAGGTGCGAGTCTGGTTGTTTTTCAAATCCTTTAGGCTGTAAGTTTGAGCTTTCTCCGATGACCTTGCCTCGAGTTATAATATATGACCTCCGAAGCATGTTGTCCCGAGCTGATTGGCATCAACCATTCATACCACAATTGACCAACCTCCACGGAATACTAAAGAGCGGACGACGACGGACAAGAATAACAACAGACATCAATCCCCTTACTGTCCTTCCACCATCTGTCTTCACGATAGGGACTGCCAACCTCTCTGACACCGACAATATGTCCACCCTTTCAGCTTTCCGGAATCTCCGAAGGGCTTTCCGAAATCTCAGAAAGGCTTCCCGTCGAAAGTCAGACGCTCCACCAGCGTACACTGAAATCGACTCTCCACCAGCATATGAGGATATCGCCTCCTCACCAGCGCGCATTGCTATCGACCCTCCACCAGCGTATGATGATATCGTCTCCTCATCAGCGCACAATCATACCCGAAATCTGTCCCGGCAACGGCCACTCGCTCCGGCTTTGCCATTTATTTCTTTAATTCAACAACGCCGCCGGGCCCCCTAAAGGGCCGTCGACTCTCCGGCGCGGTCTAGATACAACCGCAACGTTGTCTCTGCCTTCGGCAATTGTGCCAGAGCCGAGTTGAAAAACGCGAAAGAGTTCCGGTGGCATGCCTTGCTCCTTTTCAAGACCAGAGACCCCCCCCCCCCATGTTGTTGCGGGAGGCCTTCCACTGGCACATCCGAGAACCTCCACAAGCACGCATCTGTCATCGACTGGTCACTTCGTGCAATGACGAACGCGCTGAATTAAGATGAACTTGCAGACGAGTCTGGTATTTGTCTGGGCTCAGCGATACGCCGAAGCGGACGGCGAGGATCGAGGACATGTCTTTGGAGGGATGGTGGCCCTGGCTGAAGGCAGCTCCCACTGAGGGGGAAGAGGCGCCCAACGCCGCGCAAGAAGTCGAGGAATGTCGCATGGTGTAACGGCAGATCAGAACCATTATACGTTACTGTTCTTGGCATTGCTCGGTTCTGTTACTGCTCGTTGCCCTTTGCTGTCGTCCGTCGCTGTTGCAGTATATAACCCTTCCAGCAGGATTGGCTAGTTCACTCCAAATAAACAACTAGGAATCACCATATAACAAAACATTACTGGATAAAGTGATAAATGTATAAAACACGTCCATTAGGCCGTCAGTGTACCTTCATCACTGTACACAATCCTTAAGCAGCGACATCATCATCCCGACTCGTTAGTCTGGAGTCTTGGAAATAAAGCGGGATTTTTATGTGTATCTGCCGCCTTTACTCTTCTTTCCTCTTCACGCAAGGCGTCCTGTTCACCCTCTCAATCTCTTCTCTCGCGCCGTCCCACTTCTTCCTCTTTCCGTCGAAGAACCGATAGATGTGCGGACTGTACAGCCCGCCCATGAGCAGACCACAGAGTTCAGGCTCTTGGAGGAAGAACCTCCACCCCTCCCACCCCCAGCCCAGATACTCATTCACGCCGCAGCCGGCCGTCCGGTCCGCCCATTCCAGCCAGCTATGGCCCTGCACCATCTGCGCGTGGACGCTCTCTTTCTGCGCCAGGCCGATGATCCAGTCCTCGTGGTCCGCGACCTCGCGCTCTATCTCCCCCCGGTGCGGGAGAGGCGAGCCGCCCTTCCACAGCTGCACGACCGCCATGGAAGCGAGATCAAAGATCTGGAACGCGCCGGCCGAGAGAGCGACGCAGCCCATGAACGCCAGCGACTCGGGGTACTCGACAGATAGGACGTTCTTGTAAAGCCGCAGGTAAGGCTTGCCCCTGGACCCCTTCACTTTCCGCCACCTCGTGGGCGGTCTGCTCGTCGGATCGGCCTTCGGATCGAGCATGCTAAAATCCGGGTTGTACCCCGTGCAGTAAATCATGGCGTCGACCTCAACTATTCTGCCGTCGTCGAGCTCGACCTCTTTCGGACCGACGACCCTACGGATCCCGGGGACGGACTCGACGTCGCCGCTCGCGTACGCCTGGACGATCGTGTCCGAGATGATAGGCGGCGTGGTCTTGAGGCTCGGCGCCGGGGAGAGCCTCCACTCGGGCTTGATGTTGAAGGCATCGTTCTGCAGTTTCTTGACGAAATCCTCGTACAAGTTCTCGGCTAGCTTGGGGACGCGGCGCTCCAGAATGCGCTGGAGCGTCATGAAGCGGAAGTTGACGGAGTGGTCTATCGACCTGCCGTTTTTGGTCCTTGGGATCTGGTGTGCTTTTTATTGAGCACCATGCTGGACTTATTGAAACAGATGCATGAATGAAAGATCGACTTACGATGACGGTTCCGTGTCTGTGAGACGAGTAGATTTTGT
Organism: Colletotrichum plurivorum; assembly: GCA_014235945.1. Lineage (NCBI taxonomy): Eukaryota > Fungi > Ascomycota > Sordariomycetes > Glomerellales > Glomerellaceae > Colletotrichum > Colletotrichum plurivorum. Next base: position 41,642 of record WIGO01000183.1, read on the forward strand.
TCGCCTTCCCAATGAGCGACACAGCCGTGTCTGCTCCGGTGTTGCCTAGGCCGACAACCAAAACGTTCTGTCCGTGGAAGGCCTTGGGGCTGGGGTACGATGTCAGCCAGCGGAGTTTAACATCTAGTGGAAAAACACGACTTCATTACCTCTTGAAGGACTTAGAATGGATCTGCCTGCCCGAAAAAAGCTCAATGCCCTGGATCTTGGGGTAATTGGGCTTCTGATGGAGGCCAGTCGCCATAATGACCCGGTCAAAGACCTCGTCTGCCGAGCCCTCGACTTTGATGATCCACTTGTCGGCTTTTTCGTCGCGCTGCACGCGAGTCACCTTCATGTTGAAGCTGATATGGGGGCGAAGGTTGAAGTGGTCGGCGTAGCTTTCGAGGTATTTCTGGACCTCGATGGCTGGACACAAGCTGGGCGACTCTGGCGAGTGTGAGTTTTACGAGATCTCATCTCAATACTCAGAGGAAACCAGTAGCCTACCTGCCGGAAATGGGAAATCTGTGAAACATCCCTGAAGAGCATTCGATCAGTCTTCGCTCTCGGGCAGATGCCTGGGCTGTTTGATGTGACCCACCCTTTCTTTGGAGATGTTCACGATAGTTGCTACGACTCGTTACTGAAAGCCGGTATCAACGGGAAACATTGGCTGCCCACATGGAAGCACTGAGGTCTTGTCATCGGTCGTGTAATGCCAAAGGCCGCCCACGTAGGAGCTGCTTTCGAAGGCGTGCGCATCGAACCCCTCTTCCAGACAGTTCTTGAGGGAGACGAGTCCCAGAGGACCTGGGCAGTTGTCAGTGGACAGGGTGAAGGCTTCCTAGTTGTTCAAACGGCTTACCGCAGCCGACCACGGCGACTCTCTTGCCCTCGACCATCACGACGACTGCTTCCAACGAAATATCTTTAAGGATGGAGGTAGAAAGAAGATTGGGATGAACGGGACGACGGAAGCGGCGGCGGGCGATAGCAAGGTCTAAAAAGGTCTCAAAACTGTCAAACTGTCAAACTGCGGCGCAAGATGTGGACTCTGCGCTATAACCCATCATGACATCGAATTCCCAAAAACGGTTGGAAAGCCGGGCCATCGCGCCAGTCTCGCATATTCATCAGGCCCACCCGGCAGTAGTACGTGAGTTACTGTTGCATTGCTGCATGTCAGCGCCATCGCGGCAGCTTCCTCTTTGTTCTGCAGTTCGTGGCATTCGCTTAGTGGGCAACCCTCGGAAGCGGGCCAAACCGCTACCTACCTGGCTTCGACGGAAGGGCGGCCGCCAAAGGACTGGGGGGCCAGGGATTCGATCCGCCGTCTGTCAAGATGTCGTCTTTGAGAAACGTAGAACACAGGCGAATCAGCCAAGACAGGTCACTCCTGTTGGCATGGCATGGCTTGGGTTTTGGTAAGAGTTGCATCCATGTTGCGGAGGGCATCTCTGCATGGCATTTACCGGATTAGGTTAATGAGCCTTTGTTCTGCATGAAATAGCGTGGCAACTCGCATGGTGAAGATCCAGTTGGTTACACGCAACCTTGCTTATTGTGGTTGGACGCAAGCAGTCAGATTTATCTCCGTTACATGCTGATCTTCCACACCGTCCTGTCTGACCTCGTCCAAGCTCGTCGTAACTACAAGCCATCTGCTCAGAATCTCGGTTTGGCCATTGACGGCCGGGCTTGAAACGATCTTCCCCTACCCGCCCTTTCCAGTCAAATTCCGGCATCAGTTCCATGCCCGCCTTCGTGCTCTTTTAGTGGACATCCTCTCAAGGTGATTTTAGGTTGCCAAAAGTTCGCTGGCCCGCGCTTGGCTTGTTTGGCAGTTGTCTTAACCGTCGAGGGGGATTGCAGGGCCGGGAATGGGGTCGATTGTTATGATGCGGTCCTCCTCGGCGGCGAGGACTTCGGGGAACTTCCTCAGGGTCGTGAGGTTATACGACTGGGTGCTGATGACGGCGCCGTAGAACCAGGCGTTCGACTCGTATCGCCGGACGACCCAGATGTTGCCGCCCTGCTCGAGCGTCGCGATGAAGTCGTCAAGAATGGCCCACTGAGAGCGCACGAAAACGTCAGCGAGGCGAATCAATTTTCCAAGGAAAAGACCGACTTACAGGCTTGAGGATAATGATGTACCGGGGAAGCAGGACGCTGGTGGCCAGGACGCCGGCGAACAGGTAGAAGAAGGAGAAGAGACCGGCGAAGCGCATGTTGAAGGTGATGTCGGCGGTAGGAGAGAAAGAGGGCTGCTAGTTTTCTGTCGAGTTGATTGAAGCAAATTCTGTTGACTTCTCGATGTGTCTGGCTGGCGAGCAAGAATCAGACGGCATGACATCGTGACTCTTTATATCCTGGTGTTTGGTCTCGTGCCTCTGCCTCTGCCTCTCATCACCCATTGGATCCCAGAGCGAGACATCGTCTTGCATCATGCGGGGTTCGTATGAGGTCTTCCAGATGCCAACCAGAGGATCATCATCATCGTGAGGGATTTCGGACGCCGTTGTCGTCGGCCAAGGTATGTCCAAAGACGCGACCGGATAAAGTGTGATCTCGGCCGAGATCACCGGATTAACGAAATCAACAGGCATGAAATTGCCCATAAAGTTTATTTCGACGATCAGGAGAAGAACGAGACGTGGTGACTCCTCTAGCGCTCGCGTTTACGGGAGATCTACATAATTTCCCCGTTGCCGGCATTCCAAAGCCTCGTGATGCGGAGTCTCCAAGCCAGATACGGTGTTTGCTCCAGACCGAAACGGGTTGATTGAGAATGCAAACGCTTTCAACTATACACCGGATGCAACAGACATTCCAAGACCGCTTCGCTCACCCTCCCAAAAACAGAAAGCATCTCGTTAGACGATATGGCGTCAACGGGCCTTAAGTCCTCGGCTCGGCTCGGCGCGTCACGCCACGCCACCCCGTTCAGGGACTTCATGTTCGCTGTCAACGTCCGTTCCACGACTAGCCACCTAGTTCAGACAAACGAACCTCCCTCCCCGTCTTTGCGCTCTCCCGGACGGCCTCGATGATGCGCAGCACGTCGCGCGCCTCGCTCGCGGGGACGGGGACATCCTCCTCCTTACCAGACTCGACAGCCTTAGCAAACGCCTCAAACAGCGCGAGGTATGTCTTCGGCTCGACAGTCAACTTCGTGCGCTCCTCGACGCGGCCGCCATCACGGACGAGCAGCAGTCGTCCGCCGTTAATGGGGTCCTCAACACCGAAGCCGGGCTCGTCGGGCTTCCGGCCGGCCTTGAGCTGGTCCTCCTGGGGGTCGAGCGCCGTCTTGTGAAACGAGGCCTTCGTGCCGCGCACCCAGAAGCGCGGCTGGACGGTCTCGACACTCATCACGCCAATTCGCACGCTCACGATCAGGCCTTCGGGGTAGGCCAGCTGCGCGTGCACGCTGTCCGGGTCCTCCGCGTCGAAGCGGCCCTCGCGCTGGCTGACGAGCTTGCCGTAGACGGTCTCCGGCAGGCCGAAGAGGTGATAGGCCTGGTCGATGAGATGCGAGCCGAGGTCGAAGAGTGCGCCGCCGCCCTCGGCCATGCCGAGCTCGCCCTTCCAGGACGTGGGGCGCTCCGGGCGGTAGCGGTCGAAGTGGGTGTCAAACTCGTAAACGCGGCCGAGGACGCCGTCGGCGATCATCTTCTTGACGGTCAGGAAGTCGCTGTCCCAGCGGCGGTTCTGGTAGACGCAGATGAGGCGGCCGGCGTCCTTGGCGATGCGGATGAGCTCCTCGGCCTCGGCGACGGTGGGGACGAAGGGCTTCTCGACGAGGACGTGCTTGCCGGCCTGCAGGGCCTGCTTTGCGAAGTTGAAGTGGGTGTTGGGGGGCGTGAGGATGTTGACGATGTCGACCTCGGGGTCCTGGAGCATGGGCTCCAAGGAGGTGTGGTGCTTCAGCTCGGGGTAGTCATTGGGGGCCGACGACGAGGCTGTGGGCTTGCGCTGGACGATGCTATGAAGCTTGAACTGGGGGGTCAGGTTGATGAAGGGGATGTGGAAGACCTTGGCCGAGAGGCTGGGATCGTCGTTAGCAATCAATGGTGTTTTGGTAGTGTGAGGCTATTCGGAAACGCCTCATGCAGGGATCGTTACTCACCCGTAGCCGATGATTCCGACGTTGAACTTCTTATCCGAGGCAGCCATTTTGAGAGTCTGTGTGTTGCTATTCAGCTGAAATGTGAGAATTCGCTCAGAAACCACGTTTCCCGAGAGACTGGTGCTCTTTATACCTATCGTCGAGTCGTGTTGTCCGGCGTCGACGCGGATGAGCTATGAGGTGAGGGGCAGCAGTAGTGGAGTGACGGGCCAAGATTACCGCATTGCGTCACTAGGGATAAACTCGGCGTTTTTCTCAGTGGACGGCGGAGAAAATTGCCCCATTTTCTGGGTGCTTCTAACGCCAGTTTGACACACCGACCTGACCAAGTGTGAAGGACTGTTAGAATTGCCTGAATAGGTCACCTTAGGTTTTTTTCGGTGAGAGCAGTCTTCACCGAGCATCCGATGTTTTGCAAGCCGCCAGTGCCTACACATTTGTCGAAGGTGTACCAGTAATCTCGCAATTTCATTGAGATTTGACTAATTAATCTGTAAAACAGACATGCATTGATTCATCAATTCGTCTCTTCGTACGAGGCAGCCCTCTCTACAGCCTCATCAACGGGAAACTCAACGGCTCTCACTGTCTACCTCATCAACGTCCTCCTGACTGCGAATCTGCCTGATGCCAGTGTACCTCCAGTTGGAGATGTAAGTTTCGAACGCCTGTTCGCCATGCTTCCCATTTGACGTAGCGTATACTCCGACAGCAACACCTGACGTTCTGTTAGACGTTTTTCAACCCCGACAAACAGCTTTCAAACTCACCCGAGTAGTAAGGTACCAGCTCAGTACCCTTGCAATGACCAAACACCCTCATCTCCGACTCTTCTCCGGGACCTGCGGGGATGCCGGCCGAGAAAGCAAAGTGAGTGCTGTTGATCGCCTCGATCTGGAGCGAGAGCTTCTGTCCGGCCCAGCCTTCCGGCAGCGGATAAACCTCATTCGGCGGGCTCTCCATCGCACGGTATGGTGTCTCTGAGATGCCTCTGAATCGCATATGCGACCGCAAGTCACCTCCGTCATTCTTTAGTGCAACGATCCCCAGGTCGAAGTGCTGCGCCTGGTCCTGGATGATCGAGACACCAACCTCCATCTCCTCCTTGGTCAGCGACTCAGCCCAGTCGACGTCGACGCGGAACTGGAAGAGCGAGTGCGCCATCCGCCGCCCGACGAAAGTCTGACCCCGGCCGAGGGCAAAGTCTGCATCGAAGGCCGTCAAGTTGAGGACGGACGATTTGATTGCGAGCGTGTTCCAGCGACCCGGCGGCGAGACGGCGTAGTTTCGGGCTTTGGGGAGACGCCAGTGAATGAAGTGGATAGGGAGGCTGCTTCCCGGCGGGAACGTGATGTTATCGTCAGCGTTGCTGAGCTGGCCCTCGCCCTCCTCAGGAATCCTCTCAGGCGGCAGCGGCCAGCCGGAGACGTCACCGGTGACCGGGGTGAAAACGGGGAATTCGCCATCCTCCCACGTAACCGGGGTCAGCACCGTCTCCCGGCCCATCGGGAGGTTGCCGAAGTACGCGCCGGGGTCCTGTCCGTACGTTCCGCCGGCACGAACCGCGAGTGCGCATGCCCACCACTGCCCGGTGGCATCCTGGAAGAGGTCCGCGTGTCCAACAGCCTGGAAGTAGGAGCTCGTGTCGTTGGCCGAAGTGAGCAGCGGATTCGCGGGGGCCGGGTCGTATGGACCGGACAGGTTTCGCGAGCGGGCCATGGTCACCATATGGTTCTCGCGGGTGCCGCCCTCGGCGAGCAGGAGGTAGTAGTATCCGTCCTTCTTCCAGATGTGAGGCGCTTCAGGGGATCTTCCACCGGTGCCGTTCCAGGGCATGATGATGTCTCCGATCTCGCCGGTCACTAGATCGAGCGGGGCGTGCATGATCCCCGGGTAGTACGCGGCGGTGTGCGCGCCCGAGACGTATGTCTTTCCGTCGTCGTCCCAGAAGGGCGAGGGGTCGAACCCCGGGAAGCTGAAGTGGATGGGATCGGACCAGCTGTCGGAGCTGTAGGGGTCCGTCGCGGTCATGACGAAGTTGTCCCAGCGGCTGTCGTTGGTCCTGGGGAGCTGTTGGTTCACGAGGGTACAGAGGAGGTAGAAAGTACCCTGGTGAAAGCGCAGAGTCGGCGCGTAGATGCCGCTCGTGGCCTTTGGCAGGAAGGCCAGGCCTGGGAGCTGGTCAGCGCGACTGAAGGCGTTGGAGACATGCTTCCAGTGAACCAGATCCCGGCTCGCGTGGATCGGGAGGCCGGGGAAGGCGAGGAAACTCGAAGTCGCGCAGAAGAAGGTGTTGTTGTACTCTGGAACGAAGACACAGCTCGGGTCCGGGTTGAAACCGCTGATGATGGGGTTCTGGAACGTCGAGTTCTGTGCCTGGCCAACTCCGAAGAGGGCCAGGGCCGAAGCCAGGAGTCTCAATTTCATTCTGAAGGCTCAGAGTTGGCTCCGTTCAATCTTCATGCAGACAACTTCCGCAAGCCGGTGTCTCTTCTTCTTCTCAAGAGCTTGGAATTACCGTCGTCTTTAACACTTCTCCTCGGCTCCAGTCCGCTGGGTGACCCCGCTCAGTAGTCATGGTCCATGGAAAACCTGCATCGAGCGTCTCTCAAAGGACTCACGGCCGGAGTTGATCTGGCGACTCTCGGTATCCCGGACACGAGAAAGCGGATCCGAAAGATTGCGGTGCGGTGCTTTTCCGAAGTCCCGGTACCACTGGACGTCTCGATCGGGGGATTATGAGTTTAGCCTGAATGCCCATCTACCGATCTTGTCCAGCTTTGGTGGTCCCCAAAATGCGGGGGAAACGCAGGATCACCAGGGCCAAGCCCCGAGATTTGGGGTCATGACGCATTTCCGTCTGGCTTTCGGTATTAAGGGCAACGAGGATCGCAAGCCTGCAGCTGGAATCTCTTGCATATCCGGTGTAAACGTCGCTTTATTAGACTGGTGCGCATATCGTCTTCTACTCCGTTCTGGCTAGGTGCATGATGCTCTATACTTGGTTAAATTAAACGCGTATTGATTACGGGCAACGGTGACGGCGTGACTTGGTAGGTATGCATTGAGAACTTCCCGTGCGTATGTCCTGTCCTCTCTCATGCTTGCGCTGCTGCAAAATCCTCTCTACACTGCTTCAATGCCTTGCGTTGCTTCCCCTGCTCGTCAAAGTTCTCATCACTCAACCAAGCTTCAAGTCCACACTTGACAGCGGGCCACTCATCGTCGGTGATACTGAACCAAGCAGTATCCCGCCGTCTACCCTTGATGACCATGTGCTTCCTGTGATCCGTTAGCTAACCGCTAGTTTCAGGAGTAACCGGACCGAGGCTTACCTGAAGACACCCTCAAACACAAACCCAAGACGCCCTGCAGCCGCCAGACTCGGGGCATTGAGGTTGTTAGCCTTCCACTCGAACCTCGAGTACCCGAGCTCCTCGAAAGCACGCTTCTTGAGCATGTAGAACGCCTCGGTCGCCTGCCGCGTCCTCTTCAGCTTCTCGCCAAAGCAGACCGAGCCGAGCTCGATCCGCAGGTGGTCCGGCACGATGGACATGTATGTCAGGAAGCCCACCGGCTCGGCCGCCGGGTCCGACGCCGGGGCCGATAGGACGGCAAAGTAGAGAGGGTCCTTCGAGGCGCTCCACTGGGTGACGGCCTCTTCGAACTTTGCGCTGTCGAGGAACGGTTCTTGGAACAGGTACGTCCAGAGGTGCGCGTTCTCCTGGCCGCCGACATGCTTGAAGAGTGTCTTCGCATGCGATACTTCGAGGGGGACGACAGACGTGTACCGGCCGTGGAGAGGCTCTCGAGTTGGGAAGGTTGCCGGGCCGGTAGAGGCGGGAGGGCCGATGGGTTGCGTCATGACTTGTGATGATGGGGTGGTACGTTGCAAAGAGGGGAAAGACTGGATTGATGAGTCCGAATTGTGCTGTTTTTCGGAGTGATGATGAGGTTGATATTGTTCAAATGTGAGTCTAGTGACTCATTCGGAAGATTACGGCAGCTGAAGACATGAGGGATCGCCTGTCACAGAAGGGCGTATCTGGCGTATCTTTCGCAAGCACGGCATGAGTCAAGTGGGGCTATGTTAGAAACCGATCTAAAGCGCCTTTAGATTTGATGGGTGGATTGATTCTAATATTAGTTGACTTTATACTCACTAGCGACGATCTCAAATGTTTTGCAATTGGCTTTCTCGTAATCATAGTTCCCACCGCAGTTCGTTTAAGGGCCAGACTACGCAATACATCGTACGCTTTGGTAGAGTCAAAGACGCCCCCGTTGGATAATTGATGATATCCAATGACCTCTTCACAGAAGTTGCAGCATTGATTTAATTCATCCAGATCGTAAGGATGTGCCATTTAACATATAAATCCAGATGTTTTGATGTGACGGACTAGACACTGTATGCAAGACAGGCTGGCAACTTGTCCATCAACTATTCCTCGAGAGCTAGCCTGTATGAAGTACGGAGTCGGCTTGCCATTCTTGCTCCTAGTCGCCTGTGTAGTTGAATCATGTCGTTTTCTTGTGTTCTCTCCCATCGACTGGCATTCTATCAACTCGTATCAGCTACTGCCCCGGCCATGAATCCAGCCTGCTTCACAACCAATCTGGTGGTGGCTGGGGCGTTGGTGCGTCTTACTCTGTGATTGGACTTCAGATCGGAGAGAGTGCTGAATCGCCATGCATCAAAATGCATTTTCTAGCCAATGATATCGCTCGCGTACTAGCCGAGCTCTTCTGGACATAGGTTGACTTGGCGGATACAGTACCCTGCAGCGTCAGCAGAGCCTTGTCTCTTTCGCGAGGCATTCTTCGGCTGTTCCCCGCTTCCCTTCTTTCTCCTGAACTGGAAAAGGCCTCACTCTGCCAGTTGGCGTGAAGCGTCTGAAGATCGACGACTTCAATCAACCGCAACTAGATGGCGGTTGAGTTTGGTTAGCCAAGATGTCCGACGAATTCATTACGGATTGATCGCGTCTGCGAATCAACTGATGAGAGACGCTACTATCCGGGACAAGTTGGCAGCAGAAAGGGGGGTTCTGTGTTTCGAGATGGAGGCAGCTGGTCTCATGAATCACTTTCCTTGCTTGGTTATCAGGGGTATTTGCGATTACTCGGACTCGCACAAGAACAAAGGCTGGCAAGGCTATGCAGCAATGACGGCGGCCGCTTATGCAAAGGCCTTGGTATGCCGTGTGCAGCAGACCAGCCTCGCGAAGGAGAAAAGGATATCGGAAGTTATCTCGCTCAGTAAGTAGGCAATTCACGACATTGAGATACAGTTTTTTAACTCTGACGACCCTAGTTGAAAATGTCGACGAGAAGGTATCCGGGCTGAAGCACCACGCGGATTTGGACGTGCTGAACACCTTGTCCATAGCCGAAGGCGCGCAGCATCACGACTACCACAACCAGCATGAGCCCAGGTGCCACCCGGGTACAAGGGTTGACCTGCTTCGCGGTATCCAAGACTGGGCGGAGGACAGAGACGATCGACGCATATACTGGCTCAGCGGGATGGCCGGCACCGGGAAGTCGACCATTTCCCGCACGCTTGCCGAGACCTTCGCAGGCCTCGGCATCCTCGGAGGGAGCTTCTTTTTCAAGCACGGCGAAGCCGACCGCAGCAGAGGTGCTCTACTTTTCACAACGCTCGCCATCCAGCTCTCTCGGCATCGCCCCGAGCTCCAGCCGTTCATGATCGACGCGATCAAGCAAACAGACAACATATCGTCGAGGTCTATAGCAGAACAGTTCGAGCAGCTCGTTTTGAGGCCACTTGAGAGCCTGGAACGCGAGAGCAACGAGGCCTCTAGCTCGATTTTGATAGTCGATGCCTTGGACGAGTGTTCTGCTGACACGGACGTCCTGACATTCGCCCACTTGCTGTCCAATCTCGCCAGGTCCAAGTCGGCCAGAATCAAAGTGTTCGTCACTAGCCGGCCCGAGCTGGCGATTCAGTATGCATTCGACCCCATCGAGGGGCGGTACCAGGAGATCATCCTGCAGGAGGTCACCCAGAAAGTAATTGCCCAAGACATCAGAACCTTCTTGGCTGATGAGCTCGGGAGGATCAAAGACGAGTGGAACTCCAGACACCGCAAGGACCCCTCCAGAAGAATAGCACCCGAGTGGCCAAGCCAAGAGCAATTTGAAACTCTGGCGCGGCTCTCCGAGCCGTTGTTCATCTTCGCAGCGACATCGTGCCGTTTCCTGCGAGATCACGCCTTTGGAAACCCCGAGGAGCAACTCGGGAAGCTCATCAAGACCGCCGACAGTGGAATTCACGGTAGGCTAGCCCAGACGTACCTCCCGGCCCTAAGACAGTTCGGAGCCAACGGGCCTGGCCCGGAAAGGAAGAAACTTTTGAAACGGTGTCGTCAGGTTGTCGGAACCATCCTCCTCCTTGAGGAACCATTACCCAGCACCTCGATCGCGAGGTTGATTTGGGTAGAGGAAGCAGACGTGTACCAGGTCCTGAGCCTGCTCCGGTCAGTAATCGACGTCCCCGAAATGCCGGCCGCCCCCGTCAGAATCTTCCACCTGTCGTTCCGGGACTTTCTTTTCAGCGAGGAAGCAGAATGTTTTGCGATTGACATCAAGAAGACTCATCGAAAGATTGCGCTGCACTGTATCAAGTTGCTATCCGATAGGGAGCCCTTGGGATTCAACATGTGCAGACTTCATCCCCAGGACGACCGGTCAACTGTTGCCAAGCAGACAATACAGGGCCGGTTCCCCCCGCACGTAAAGTACGCTTGTATCCACTGGATTCATCATGCCGAAAGGGCCCAGCTACAACTACAAGGGAACGGCAAAGCTCACCGCTTCCTCGGAACTCATCTGCTGCACTGGCTTGAAGGTCTAAGCCTTCTTGGCGAGGCGTCGGCGGCAGCAGCCTTGTCAAACAAACTGGTTAGTTTAGTCAAGGTAAGACCTGGTCCTTCACAGTCCAATGCTTCTTGCTGGCTAGTGTTCTGATAAACATGCGATAGCGTCCCAGACAGAACCGGCTATTTGAACTGCTGAAAGATTCGGACTGGTTCATAAGTAGAAACATTTCTACGTTTTCTCGGTTTCCCCTTCAGCTTTACTGGTCGTCTCTGGTTTTCCTATCAACCAACAGTATCATCAAGAAGGTCTTTGCCAGTGCTATTCCGAAATGCATATCTTTCCAGATTGGCGAAGATCCCTCCTGGAATCCCATCAAGATGATACTTGAGCCGGAAAAGGCAGACACCTTCCTCGATCTATGCTCTGTTGCAATCTCGCCGGATGCCAAGATTGTTGCCTGCGGGTATTCGAATAGGACTGTGACGCTCTGGACCATGACAACCGGAGAAGTTCTTTACAATTTGACGTTAGATTCAGCACCCATCAACTTTGTTCACTCAATAAGCTTCTCGAGGGACTCTTGGCTTATAATAACCTCATGCGACTCCTTTTTAAAGGCCTACAGAGTCGGAACAGCAGCGGTTGTGTGGCATAATCGAGGCAAATCCATCTTGCACACCGCCGCATCGCGGGATCAAGATATCTGTGCATCAGCACACGCCAACGGGGGTGTATCTTTGTGGTCGACGGCTACAGGCAAGCACCTGAGATCACTTCTTAGCCCTCAGCCCAGGGTCAAAGCTCAACAGTCAGGAGGAACCCCGCAAGGATTCGTCAGTTTCTCTGCAAAGTCTGCCCGTCACATTGTGGTTGCCTCTTTTCGCCAGCTAGTTTTCATGTTAGACACGGAAACAGACCAGTGTCTGCGTCGATTGGAAGCTATTGGAAGCATCCAATGTCCACCAGTGTTACTTCCCGGAGACGACAACATGTTGGCCACCATGCTAAACAATGGAAAAATCCAAGTTACCAATCTGCTCACTGGGGAGTGCGTCTCAGACTTTCGCGGCTGTTCAGACATAAGGCGCACCAATCAAATGGTCGTCTCCAACGACGCTAGGTACATAGCATTCGACATAAGCGTCCGACCTGATAGCTCATATTACGACGGTGTTTCGATCTGCGAACTTAGCAACTCTAGACTCTGCGCCGCTGTTCCCGATCCAGATTCATTTGGGACGTTTCTGCTGAGCTTTTCGCCGGATGGAGAGCTTCTAGTTCAAGCAACGGACCTTCGCGTGTATGTATGGCCAGTCTCCATGCTTCAAGGAAAAAGGAAAGAGGAAACAGAAATATCCAAGCCAAAAATACCCTCGATGCATGAACGTGCAATGTTCTGCTCTTATCAACATTGGAGTAATGAGCGATCATACATTTCAACTCATGCAACTAGCAGCAAAGAAGGCGACAGCAGTGGCGGTGTTATGATCTGGTCTTCATTAACAGGTCAGCCCATCTGGTCACACAAGGTCTCATTATCACCATACGGGCAAACAATGGTATTGTCTTCAGACTGGAAGCACCTTGTAGAGTTTACATCTCAAGGTGTCACTCGTATCTGGGTTGCTGGAGAGCCCGAGCGCGTGCGTGTGTTTTACCCGCCTTTTCCAATTCATCATGATGTTCTTTCAGGTTCCTGTCGGTCGTACTTTTCTCCTGATCTTCGCCTTGGTGTTATCCTTGGAGGTGGTCAAATCTGGTTGTGGTCCATGGAAGAGAGAGAAGTGAAGTGGCAGGATGAGTATGAAACACCCGACATTCCTCCCTTGAGCATCACGACAAACTGGAAAACAATGGTATACAGCTACAGGTCACGGTTGAGGATACGGAGCCTGAAGAGAAACACTTATACCGACATTCCCTTGGAAGGAGAAATATTCGCTCAGGCAATATCTCCCAACTCCGAGTGGATATCTGCTCAACATGCCACCATGTCAAATGGTTGTCGCACTGGGCGTATTTGTTTCTCGCTCTGGTCAACACAGGATCGCTTCCATCTTGAATTGGGGAATTACAACTCCCATCCTATTGCCCAACTTGCGTTCTCGCCCAGATCAGACAAAATCAGCGCATTGGGAGTTCAGCACGGAAACGGCAAAACCCAGATAAGCACCTGGTCGGTTCCCGGAGGACACTGTATAGCCATCTGGCACTGTGAGAACCAAGTTATCGCAGACAGTCTGATATTTGGCAGGAAACTGTCCAACTTCTACATGGACAACAAGTCGTGGGTTTTCACAGAGCATGGGAAGGTTCACATTCCCACTAGAGTTGACGGACACGGAACCATCTCGAGAGACCTTCGGACGCACGGAGTCGGCATAGATTCGCACTGGATTACGTGGAATGGAGCTGGGATACTGCGTCTGCCACCGGGCAAGTATCCGCGGAAGGGTTACGTCGATAATGCGCGTCTCTGCGTGGTTGGGGATCACAGCGTGGCGTGGATCTCTATGTCCCAGACATTTTGCGCTATTGGTTTCTACCCCGAAATCCCGCCAATGTAGGGAGCCGCCTCTGTCTTTGCTCAATATAGTCTGTTTCTCGCCGCTGCTCCAGAAGGAACAGAGTAGCCGGGGATGTTTCAGAAATGATATTTTGGCCAGCTGTAGTCCGTTGCCTCTCTAGGCGCGGCAAAAAAGACACCAAAGGTCACATCGTACACGTGATGAAGAGGGAAACGCTGCATGAGATGGCGGGTTGAGCGGCAACAGCTTCAACTTCGTTTTTAGTTGCAGGAGATACTGTACATGATAGTTACACTTGAAGCGATGACGATTACAAGTATGGCTTCGGTACAAGTAGAGGTAGACCCGGTGCAAACCCACAGCTCCAAGCCCAAAGCTCCAAACACAATGCTGGAAAGTGTCCTGCGTCGCAGAACTGGTATCACAATTGACAACACGAATTATCTCGCAAACATCCCTGACCAACACCTTCAAACATCCCTCACTTCTTCTCAACACTCCCGGTAGTCTCCGAGTCCTGGGCGCCAGAGGGCACCTTGCCCTCCATAACGCCATCCTCTCCAGGCTGGAACTCCTCCTTGGCAACCGGCGGGCCGTGGAAGTTCTTCCTCGCGTACGCAAAGTACCACGCAATCGCAATGAACGCAAAGCCCGCAAACACGACCGAGGCGTAGTTCATCGTCGACGCATCCACAGGCAGACTGACAGGCATGCAGAAGATGATGACGGCGAAGCAGATCCAGACGACGCAGATGACGTTAATCAGCGTGCCGAACTTGCCCAGCGGGTAAGGGGAGTTGACCATGGCGCGCCGGCCCTGGACCAGGTTGACCAGCACGGGCACGCCGTAGCTCGTCGAGAGGCAGATGGTCGCGACGCCGGTGAAGGAGTTGAAGGCGGCGCTGGAGCCGAAGTAGATGCAGCCCAGGACGCAGTCCACCGCGGTGGAGAGGAAGAGCGCCCAGAGGGGCATGTCGAGCTTCTTGTTCACCCTGCTCCAGAGCTTGTAACCCGGGATGGCGCCGTCGCGGGCGAAGGCGTAGGTGCACCGCGAAGCGGCGGTGAGAGCGCCGATGCCGGCAAAGATCCAAATTCCAAGAATCAGGAACAGAAGACCGAAGCCGCCGGCAGCGGAGCCGGTGACTGTCTTGAAGAGAAGACCGATGGGCTGCGAGTTGGCCACCTCGAGGAGCATCTTGACGTCGGGCAGGACGAAGAGGATGGGGATCAGGTAGATGACGCCCGTGACGCCGGCGGCGGCGACGGAGAGGACGATGGCGCGGGGCACCTCGCGCTCCGGGTTCTGGACCTCCTCGCACATGGCGGCGACCATGCCGTAGCCGGTGAGGGTGTAGGCGGCCTGGAGGAGGCCGATGAAGAAGGACCAGCCGGGGGCCCAGCCGCTCTCGGAGGCGTCGTAGTGGGCGAAGACGAACTCGGCGGAGCGCTTGCTGGGGGCCATGACGAGGATCGTGACGAGGATGATGAACACGGCGGCGCCAGTCCAGTAGATGCATACCTGCTGTCGTCAGCTTGCTTGCGGGTGTGCGAGATGAAGCTCTCAGCTTACCTTGTTAATCAGATCCAGATATCTCGAACCGAAAGCATTCACCGCCGCGCAGACAAGCATGACAGCCCAGAAGCAAAGCACAGTCTGCCACTCATTCGCAACAAAGTCCTCGTTAAAAAGGCTGATAGCACTCAGAATAAGCTGCGCACCACCGAAATTGATGCTCAGCGTGACGGTCCAGTTCCCCACGAGCGTGAGCCAGCCATCGACGAAGCTGACCATCGGCGCCCAACCCGCCGGCGCAAGCATGGCGGACCAGTAGTACACGCCGCCCGCGGTCGGGTAGACGGCACAGATCTCGGCGAGCGAGGCGGCGATGCACATCGAGATGAGCGAGACGACCACCCAGCCCCAGAGGACGGTGACGGCCTGGCCGTTGGTGAGGGTGATGTACATGGTCGTGCTGAGGCCGAAGGGCACGGCCATGATGGCGAAGGAGAGGCCGAGGATGGAGAGCATCGAGAGGTTGCGCGGGAGCTCGGCCTTGTAGCCCAGGCGGGCGAGGGCCTGGTCGGCCGAGACGCGGGGGAGGGCGTCTTCCATTGTGTATGCGTGTGTATGTGCTCTCGTGATGTTTGTATTCGGTGGGTTTTAGGTACTCGACGACAACGACGGGATCCGCTCGGTTATGCTGCGTCCCGTAGTCTCTGGACCGGTTCGGATCGGTCTATGTCGGTGTGGCGTAGAGGCGTCTTGGCCGATTACGCTGTGCGGGGGAGAGACAGGTCGAAGGGGACCAAGTTCCAATTAAGAGAGAGTAAAAGGAGTGAAAACAAGGTGAATCAGACGGAAAGAAAACCGCACGCGACAGCGCTATCGGGGGGAAACGGGGATAGGGTCTTTCTTTAGTAGCTCTGGAGAAAGACTACCTACACGTCCCCAGGAACGGGATAGAGTCACACACACACAAGGACACAATTCAATGACACAGCAGCGGCGAGCTCCATCAACGACGCCAATGCGACCAAGATCGGGGGGGAAAAGGAGGGTCAACCGTGAGGGGGAACCAACCCCGACATGGGTCCATGGGCAAGGGGGGAGCCGTCAGGCGTCAGCTCTTCTGCTCTGCGATGATACGGCGAGCCTCTCTCTCGTGGCCCATTGGCTTTCCCCCACGCCCCGCGAGAACGCCAGAGAGAAAAGAGTGGAAACGCCGAAATGGAGCTGCTTGTCCCTCACCCCTGTCGCAGTCAGATTGCCGTTTGGTTTGAACGAACCAGCGCCGGGCGCCACGAGAAGCCTCTTGCGGTTGATGGGTCCCCGTCATATCGTTCGTTTAAAAAGAGCGAGAGTTCAGCCTTGGTAAGTCTTGGTTGAGCATACGGAAACAGGGTCCATCGCCGGGACGGTGTGGCCGTTGCAGGTGAGGGAACAGATTGCGGTGATTGATGCCCTACAGATAGGTATCTCTCCGGGAATCCACGGCGGATATGGGGAAGGGAAATGGGCGTTATGTGGGTTTCCCAACACGACCATCCACCCCCGTTTGAGGTGGTTCGTGCGTATCAGTTGGCAGGTTTGGGGGGACGGGACTTGAATCATGCTCTCACGATAGCGGTCGAGATATCAATCACAGAGCTCGGATTGGATTCTACTTTGGTCTAGGAAGATGATATGGTGGACGGGTAAGCCGAAAGCTGAAAAAGAAGGGTGTCTTCAGCACCGTGATCGGTAGCAGGGGATACATAGTAGAAAAGGCTTGTTTCCAGCTCCCGTGATGTCATCCGCCCTTCTGCAGGCTGCGCTGCAACACATGGATGCACGACGATCACGTTTTAGGTGCTCTCGCTACATATACTAGCACACCAAAACACGGCTCTGGGTTTCGTGAACTGTCTATCTGCCGGTGGTCAGCTCGAGCCAACGCATCCTACGCCCTGCCAGACGATAGTCCAGAAAGGTGTGAGACCCTGGGCCTGTCATCTCTCTTCTCAGCCCGGCATCTTATCATGAACCCGTACACCACCCCGGACCAGTCCTGTCTTTACGGTATAGTCTGCTATCGTGCAGTTCGGCCAGCCCGGCCTCGAACGCGTGAACGTGGCCGTGGGTGTGAACCGCGAACCGAACCATCACGCGACTGGCAACCTCCCTCTTCCCTATCCAGTTCAGTCGTCGCGTCTAATCTCATCCACGTCCTCTGAACCGGCCAACACAGCCCAACAGGGAACCGCCATAGATACCGCCGATCACCCCCTTGATACAAAGATCCACCAGCCTTCAGATAACGGAACCGTACCTCGGAACTGCGATTGATTACTGGCCTACAGATGATAGTACTTGGGTACCGCTATTCCCTGTGCTGAGCTGCTGTGCCGCGCATCCTATCGCTATCTCCCTCAATCGCTCAGCTCATCGCATCAGTAATGCCGCCGCAACGCATCACTCATTCAAATTCTCAGACAGGCAGGCTGACGATGAGCTGATGAAACAAGCGCCCGGGAGGAGGGACGGACAGGTTCCGTGGGGCATATAGATAGCACCCGACAGCTCCCCTTCCAAGACGGACCGGATGTGAGAAAGGTCCATGAGAATTGGAGAGAGATAGCAGCGGTCCTCAAGAGTAGGGGTCTGCCCATAACCTCTCATCCTCGGGTAACGGTCTTATCAGTAACCATCCCCAGCTCTCACCTCACCCTCACCCTCCATCTCCCCCTTCACTCCATCCCATTCTCACGATACCCTCACTCATCCATCACATCTTCGTCTTCCCTTCAACTCTCATCCCCTAACCTCATCACTCACACGCGAAAACGAACCCCCTCACCGACATCGTCCCTGAATCGCATACCACATCCAGAGCCCCAGAATGCCGATCAAAAGCCGAGGTCTCCACCGCTTACCCACCCCCTCATTCTTGAACCCCCATCGGCCCCTGCCGATAAGCACCCGAACTGACTCTCTGACTCTCATTTGACTCTTGAGCGCTCCCAACCGTCGTCGGCTACTCGCGCCAGCATCCTCGCATATGGTAAGCATTCGAGAACTGTTCTAGAGCGTCGCATCCTTCGCGTGCTTTTCAAAACGGTACCTTCCCTTAACTTGAGCCTCAATCCTTCACTTCTGTCATCCAGCCGCGTCTTCACATGCTCACCGCCCACGTGCATCCGGGGCCGCCCGACGAGTCCAGAACCGAGTGGACACCGTCTCCGAATGCCGACGATGGTGGCCCAAACCTTCAACCATGCCTGCTCCATTTTTTACTCGTACTAGGTACTACTACTTACTACCTTGGTACCGGCTGTCGTTTGTGAAAAAATACCATCGTCGTCCAGCAGCGTATCCTTCGTAGAGACTCGTTCCGTCCGTGCCCTCCAGAAAAATCAAATGCTCCGTTTTGGGCCCCTTCTAGGTCCTGACCGGGACCAAACCATACGTGTCATTCCAAAGTCCCCAACGCCTTGCGAAAACAAAAAAAAGCAAATCGTAACGTCAAAAATGTTCGTGGTACAGCCAATACACTGCCCCGCAAACACGCCTGTCGTCGTCGTCGTCTACTGCGAGGTCACTTTCCGAGGACCTGCTTCTCCGCCTCTTCGTCAACCAGTTTCCTCTGCTTGAGAATCTTGACCAGCTCCGTCATCGTCACCGGCCGCGTCAGGAACAGGTCCATCCCGCTCGCAAAGCCCTCCTGCCGAGCGCTCGCAGAACCCAGACTGGTGATGGCGATAACCGCCACGGGTGGGAGGTGGTGCGCCCGCTCAAACTTTCGAATGCGCCGTGTGGCCTCTTGTCCGTCCATGACGGGCATCGTAATGTCTACACCTGTTAGTGAGCTGACCAACGACGACCGCCGACAGCTGACGTACCTATAAGAATGCAACAGAATCTGCTAGGCTGTGCCGTGTATGCTTGCAGAGCCTCTAGGCCGTTCGATGCTGTCGTGTGTCGTTTCCCAAGACGCTTCATGTACGCCGAGAGAATCTATCACAGTCAGTCGAGTGCTACCGGCTGCTTCGAGTATCCCACAAACCTTGAGATTGATCGGGTTGTCGTCTACCAAAAGGAACTCTTGCGGTCCTTTTGCGGTTGTGGACGAGGTAGCTGCGGGCGGAGTCGCAGTACCTGTTGATGTCGTCGTCGTCGTTGCTGCTGTTGTTGCCGCTGCTGACTTGGCAGTTGCTGAAGCTACCGCTGCCGCCGCTGCCACGGCCGGCCGGTAGGGAAGGGTCAAAGTGAACCCCGAGTTGGCTTGAGACTTCCAGTTGTCGTTTGCCGTCTGGGTTGTGATTTCCGACGAGGGGGGTGCCGCCATCCTCACGCTCTTGATGCTCTCAGACTGTGCCCTCGGCCGCGGTGATAGGGCTCCCGACTTCATAGCACTTGCTGGCGCAAGCGGCTCCGAAAACGGGTCGAGTGATGGGCCGGCGGCGACCATCTTGACGGCCTGACGCTGTTGCCATCGGTCGAGCGCACACGCCAGAGCTTTGGCAACCTTTCTCGGCCCGGTGCTGCGATGCGTTAGTCGACGGCATCCCCAAAGACACATGGGCTATTACTTACGGCTGGGCGATGAACTCCATCACTGTCTGCTGGCGGGATCGTCTATACGATGTCGCCAGCTTCTGCGCGGCCTCGGCATTGCTGCAGACGACAACCAGAGGGGTGTCATTGCCTCGAACGTTGGTCGTATCGAGTTTCCTGAACGCCTCTTCGCTGCATACTGCGACATCTGCGGGCGGCGGCCGTTCCACCATGTTATCATCGCGCACACTGACGTCGAGCCACTTAAACGGAAGACTCTCCACGGGAAGGTCGTGCCCTCCAGCACGGAGCTCCTCGGAGCTTTCGAGGCCTCTGCTGAACCCGCGGACCGACAACGATCGTCCGGCCAGAGAGCTCAGGTCGGCCGAGAACTTGCGGCCGCGGCTGCCAGCCTTGCGCGAGAGCACCAGGGGCATCGAGACGGTGACGCTCGTTCCGTGACCGACCTGGCTCTTGACGCTGATGGTGCCGCCGAGAGTGGCAACGATCTGCCTCACTAAACTCAGTCCCAAGCCCGTGCCTGGCGCCAGTGCGTCCTCCTGGGAGAACGGCGTGAAGAGCTTGTTGCGGAGGAAGCCTTCGCTGATCCCCTTGCCCGAATCGGTTACCGTGAGCACCACCATCGATGCTGATCTTGCCGTCTTGTGTACCACCTCCTCTTGTCTCATGTTGACCTTGATGAAGCCCTTGGACGTGTATTTGAGTGCGTTCCCGAATAGGTTCATGATGATGCGGCGGATGGCGCCGGGTTGCGTGTGGAACACCCAGGAAAAGTTGGGATCAATGTCGACGAGGATCTTGACGTCCTTGATGTTGGAAGGTTGGTTCTCCGACGATCTGCGCCGGTGTCCCAGGCCTTCCGAGGTCGCAATGGCGTCGAGCTTCTCCTGGGCAGGAGTAGGAGGTCCCGAAGAGGAGCCATGGCGAGCCAGTTGAGAAGCTACCATGTGCTGGAAGCTGTGGCCGATGAAGACGCTCTCAATGACTTCCTCCACCAACAGGTCCAGGTGCACGTCCGATACGAGAGTCATCATGCCCGACTCGATAGATGCTGAAGCTTCTGGCCGCAAGCCACGGCCAGGCCCGTTGTTGCGTCTTTGGGACTTGGATGCTCGTAGATATGTGTTGACCTTGCTGTAGTCCAGCAGCTGCGCCGATGTCAGTTCCAGTTGCACCCTTTAGGCTGGGACGCGGAACACTTACATGATCAATCGTGTCGAGTAGGGTCTTGCCCGATATCTCGATAGTGTGAATGACGTCCACCTGGAACGCGTCCAGTTGCGTGTCGTGGAGGAGCTCTGCCGCAGCGACAACGCCGTGAAGCGGCGACCGTAGCTCGTGGCTCAGGGATCCCAAGATGTCCGTCTTCGCCTTGTCAGCGATCATGGCGTCCAATCGGATGATCTCCGCCATCGTGACCATTCCAAACGCCCTCAGGTACGGCAAGTCGGCATCAGGGGTCAAGATACGGGACGCGCTCTTGCTCCAGACGAAACCGCCGGCATAGCACCTCTCCCTCGAGGGATCCCACAACGGCACCACTGCAACACTTCTAGCGCCGGGAAACATGTCTATGATGGTCTTTGCCTCGTTGCGTCTTGTAAAGTACGAATAGGCCGCTCGAGTCTCGGGTCGCGTCGCCTGCTGGTCGTTCTCTTCGGTCGGGGTGATGTCGAGGTCTTCGGGTTCGGTGTCCACTGAATACCAGTTGCCCATCTCGTCGAAGCTGAACACCTTGCCGTTCGGGTACCTGCGCAAGAGTTTCTTGAGAAAGCGCTCTCGCAGTGTCGAGCGGGCCAACTGGGGCGCATCCGTTCCACCAATGAAGCCGTCCATGCTTGTCGATCTGCCGAAACACTTGCACCACCGGTCGTTGCCATCGTTAGACTTTTCTGAGAGGCTGTCATCGCTGCTGGAGAAGTGGGTGTCTGCGACTTCGCTGGCTCGGCGGGGACCGCTGACGAGACCGCCATACGATCCAATGCTAGCATCGAGAAACATTGTGCCGTCGACCTCGAGGGACTTTCGAATGACGTTGGCCGCTCGGGAAAAAATCTTGATGGTCTCACTCATGCGAGGATCCGGGGGTGCAGAGCTCGATGTGGTGGTGGCTACTGTCGCCGTCGTCGCTGTTGTCGCAGTGGTTTCGACGGAATCACTGGAATCGACCTTGGACGACGCGTCGGACGCGTCTTTGCCCATTGGGTTGATACTCGGACGAACGGCATCGTTAGCATCTGTCTTTGGCGATAGCGGCTCGGCTTCCGGTGGCGATGTCGCAGGCGTGTCGACGCCGTTCGAGGATGACCTCCGCGACGGCAACTTGGTACTTGGAGGCGATTCTTCCTTGCCCCCAATGAAGTCTCCAAGCCCATACACCATACGCTCGCTGCGACGGTAAGTCTCATTTACTCTCCTTGCATCAAGGTAGTCCATCACAGTCTTGGAAATGTCCCTCATGAACTGAATCGAATCGGCGTCCAGGCTTGACCTCGGCCGGTCGTCGAAGATGCAGTAGACGCCGATGTTGATGCCTTTCGGTGAGCGAATGGGAACGCCTGCGTAAAACCGGTTGAAAGGGGCAGCATCGATGTACGGGCGGTCGCAGAACCGCCGATCGGCAGCGAGGTCTGGGACAATAGCCACCGGAAGCTCCTCATCCTTGGTCACGGGTGCTGTTGAATGGACATTGTGCGATCTGTCAGACGTCTCTCCGAGCAGAACATGCTCGCAGATTCCGAAGGCGCGAGGGATAGCCGTCCCGCAGAGCCAGAGGTGGTTTGATGACGGATACTTCACATTCGCGGCGAGTGGTATGGATCTCGTGGCCTCGGCAACTATGTACTGATGCTGGCGATCGAAGAGCGAAATGAGGGCACGTGAGGCGTTCAATCGCAGGGCTCCCAGCTGCGCAAAGGCAGTGAGGCCCGTATCGGGCGACGACGAGAGGGCCGAGAAGGGGATCGGGTGGTCGGGATTGTTGAAGACGGCGCTAGGAATATGGAAGGAATCATATCTTCAAAGGAGAGGAGAGTATGTTAGCAAACAACGACGCCTAGATCCAAAGCTAGAGCTTCGAGCAGAGAAGCTGACGGGCAAGCGGGGGAACGATGACGGGGACTGGAGCAACGCACTTGAATGTCTCCCATTCACGGGCGCCTTCTGATATCTTGTTCATACTTCATACAGGGGCGTCGAGATGTGCGTTGAAGGTCGTCTTGCCCATGGTCTGGAAGGCGGAAAAGTGAAGGCGGCAAGAGACAACAACGGGAAGTTTTGTTGTCGATGCCGTCGTCTACGTCGTCCAGGATCAGATCAAGGAGGAGTACGGATAGCAGCAAGCAAGCAGGCAAGCAAGCAATAGAGATGAGGCGGAGGGCATGACTGAAATGCCGCCCCTCCCCGCTGTGGGTAGAACAGGGATCCCGGAAGCCGGGATGTGCGCTGCTCGAGACGAATGGGGCCCCCAAAAGGTCAGGTCAAGGACAAGCAGTCGTAGTTGCAGTCGTCGTACTGGCCCCCTGTTGGTCGCTGCTGCTCCTGTTGGACTCAGGGAGAAGGACGGACGAGGAAGAAGGAGGAGGAGAAGGCCCCTTCGAAGGTGGTGGTGGTGGTGGTGGTGGTCTTGGTCGTGCAGTTCGGCTAAGTTGCCTTAGTGCGTTCATCGGTGCAAGTAGGCGGACACACAGAAGGGCGGCATGGGCCAAGCCAGCGGGTACAGTGTGACCCTTGCCCTGGCTGGGAAACCGGTTCCTCGGGCGGGTCGGAACTTGCATCCAAGCACCGAGGGCGAAATTCCAAGGGCGAGAAGCAGCGTGGTGGTGTGGGTTGGGTTGTTGTGTGGGTGGTGTAGTGTACTTGCAATGGAGTACTTTT
Organism: Colletotrichum plurivorum; assembly: GCA_014235945.1. Taxonomy (NCBI): domain Eukaryota; kingdom Fungi; phylum Ascomycota; class Sordariomycetes; order Glomerellales; family Glomerellaceae; genus Colletotrichum; species Colletotrichum plurivorum. Next base: position 65,055 of record WIGO01000183.1, read on the forward strand.
GCTTCGCGTTCAAAGCGTCGTTTGACGAAGATTGCGATTGTGACCGACGACAAGTGACTTTTTAGGACGAGCCGCGTTGGTTTGGGGCCGTCAATGACCTGTCGGCTGCCCTTTCGTCCTTCGTTTGGCGTTGACGGGGTGCCCCCTCGGAGATTCTGAGATGCGCTAGACCATCTAGTGGCCGGCGAAGAAAAAGTGTGCGGTTTGTCTCTGTGGTTTCTTGGCAGCACGAAGCCAACGCTATCCTCTATGCCTCTATTCAAGGTGGCGCATCCGTTCCGTTCCGTGCTTTGGCGATGTCTGCGACGGGACAGACGGGCAAACTTCAGATGCCCAACTGCAGCAAGCATTGCCGAGCGGCGGCTTGGGCAGCTTCTTGCAAGCGAGGATTTAGGGGTCTAGTGTAGTCTCTCTAGCTCTCTCGACAAGCTCTAGCGCGTCGCACGTGGGCGGGAAACGAATGGCAAGGCTGCGGGTGTTTGAAGGCCGGGGAGAGGGATCGGAGGCTAAACGGTCGAGTTGGTGGGATGGCACAGATGGTTCGGGGATGTGGCGTCGAGGCCAGACCCTGCTGATTTGATTTGGAAGAGTGGCAGTTCTTTAGCTAGTTTGTATTGTGTGCGGGTGTCTATCTGCTTTGCTCAGTTCTGTTCCTTTTTCCCAGTCAGTTTGGTCAGTGGTAGCGAGCGAGAGATCTGATGCCGATGGCGATGGGCCCAGGGGGGGAAGTGATCAGCGAACTCAAGGCCGTACGCGGTGGTAGGGCAAAAGTTTCGTCGATTACGGAGAGGAGGCCCTTGTGTTGATGGTTCCTTGTCCCCCTTGCCGTCGTTGGGGCTGTTGGGTGTTGGAGGCTCTGGCCGAAGAGGTCTGGACTCTCTGGGCTCTGCTTCTCTGCGGATCATCGACGGGCGTGCCTCGCCGCAGTGGGCATCTCGCTGCTTGGGTATCGCGGGAATTTCACCGCCTTGTCCTTGCCTGGGTACCGTGTACGGTGATAATCGTCGTCGTCGACGGGCGGCTCTGGAGTCTGCGACTCTGCCCGGGTCGGTTGATTCTGCCCACTGGTCAGATCACGCGGCGACAACCAACCAGAGCGTCACTGACGATGACGGGACTGGCTCCGGGATCCCTGGAGGAACCCCCACCTTGCGTGCCAGGTCTGAGGTGCCTGTCCTCGACCCTCGACGACCCCATGCCGGCCCCTGTGCCGCCGCCGCCCTGTGTTGGATGTCGTTGTAGCCCGTAGCCTGCAGCTGGTGGTGGTGGGAGGACCGATGCAGGTGGAAAGATGGGCGGCGTGAACATCGAGTAGAATCGGCGGGCGATGCGGCGGGCGGCAAGCCGATGGGCGTAAGAACGGATGATTTGGCGAATCCCACGAGGAGAGTTGAAGCCTTGGAGTTGTGCTACGCTACCTACGGTCTACGGATACTTTGATCTCGTACCTTTCTTTGTGCCTGACGCCTTGCGCCTTGCGCCTTCTTGCCTTGCTGTCATGGGCAGTACGAACCGGAGGTATTCTTCTTGTATAGCTGCAGTTCCTCAGGGTATTCACTGGGAAAGAAGCTACCTGGGATGCCTACAGCAGGTACCTACTGAGAGCAACAGCATCATCAATGGCAGGAGCAAGCATGACAGTGGCACTTGCAGTCCGGGTAGCAGTACGCTGTAGCAGTAGCAACCCAACAGCAACGGCAAGAGCAACACCAGGAGCAACACCAGCTGACAGCGCAACTGCCCAGTGAGCAAGAATACCTAGGTACCCAGAGCTGGGTGTGCGGGGCCGGGGCGCCCAGTGGGGCGCTGGGGGTTCGGTTGGAAACTTGGAATCTGCCAAATTGGCAGCAGCGGGAAGCTGGCAGTGGCATTCGCAGCACGCGGCACAGCAGGAAGGCGGCAGGGCCTTTGACTCGCTCTGCCCCGCTCTTTCCCTCTTTTTGCCAATGTGGAACTCCTTTCCAACTTCCCCCCCCCCCCCCCCCCCACCCCCCTGTGAACTCTCAAAAAGGTCCCGCATATATGCTGTAATCCCGTACTGTATCTCCTACAGTGCGCGCACATGCCTCCCTCGTCATACAGTGTGTCCAATGAGCGGCCCCCAACACACGCCGGAGCGCCAGATACTCCCGGATACGTACCCCGAGCTACGTACCTGTTTCGGGTGAGGTCGCTTCCTGCTGCTGCAGGTCCCCATCTTTTCCGGTACGTACCTGCCTTATTCCATGCAGTGTGGTGCGCGCCTTCCAAGTTCCCGTTGCAGCTCTGACACGCACTTCATTTCGACGGAATCCCGTAATCCCTCGCTGCGGCTGCTGCTGACGATGGCCAACTTTTGATCAATTTGCCTTCACCGACACGAACCCAAGATTCCCTCGGTATGGCGTCTCTTTTTCCCTCTTCGATGAGGACCCCTCGTCCCGTCAAGCGGCCCACGGGCGTCGCGGTCAGATCAGATCCCATCGACGTCCAAATTCGCCATCAGTTGATTCACTTCAGCCCATCTCGTTCCGCGCCTCATTCATGCAGCAAATAAGACGAATTAATATTCGACTAACACCGCATTATCAGCTCAAAACTTCGTCATCTCATCTTTCGCTCGGCAACCCTTTCTTCGTTCTCTCGCTAACCACGCAACCCTGAGCACTTGGGAACGAACGCTCGACAAACGCACCTTTGGGTACGACAACAGCAACCAGCATCAGCAACACGAGCAGCATCAGCATCGTCATCGCCATCGTCAGCGGGGCCTCGTGCAACGCCGTTGGTGTTTGAGGGACCAACTCAAGCCAACCTTTTTCCGTCTCCCATCGTATCGTCTCCCTCAGAAACCGGTCCCCCGTCCGGCGTCTTTGACCGGCCCTGTCGAGCTCGAGGACCCTTTTCTTTCCTGGACCCTGATTCAGCCCCCTATCCTTGCGGCGAGCATCCCGTCGGGGCTCCTTCAATGGTACGGTGCCTAGCTTCAGTGTCGTACCGGTACCCTAACGGCCCCTAACATGCCTGCAGGCCACAGTAACACCTCGCCCCCCGACCCCGGCTTCGCACTACGTAAGACGCCGAGGACCCCGATCGCTCACCCGGGTCGGCCATGCCACCGCATCGAGCCTTGGATGCGACATCGACCTCGCTCCCTCTGGGGGTTCGTCGGGCGACGCGGATCTGTCCTGACCTACACGAGGCTGTTATTTGCGACCACACGAGGAGAAGGTTCTAGCACGACCTGAAGCCGGAATGTCGCGAACGGTGCTCTCGTTCAGCCTTGCTTGGATGATGATGATGATGATGATGGCGGTTTAGGTGGACATTGTGCGCATGGCATGGGCAGATGAGCCAAGTCTGAAAACCGGCTTGTGAAATTCGATCCCATACCGTACGACTCAGACATCGCCCTCCCGCATGACACGAAATTTGCATCCCCAAGCAACCAGGCGTCCAGGGTAAGGATTCACGAGACCATCTGGCTCCAGCGAACAGCCTCAATTTTGGTCTACTATGCTAATTTCACGCGTGGTCAACCAGCTTCATCCCGCCGATGACGCCCTCGAACCCACTCCCTCCCACCGTGGCCAGCGGCGCCTCCACCGCCATCGGCGCCCACACGTACCGGTAGCCTTGCCAACCCATGATGGTCAGGAATTCCTTGGGCTCGCCGTCGCCGACGTCCAGGAAAGTCTGCCGCCCCTGACCGATGAGGCTCGCGTTCGTCCACGACCCCACGGGGAACGTGTAGTTGAGCGCGTACGTGCTCTCCCCCGAGAAGAGCATGACCGAGTCCACCGTCCCGTTGCCGAACCACAGCCCGCTGTCTCCACCGCTGAAGATGGCCCCCTTGGCCTCAGACGTGGGCTTGATGGAGAAGCTGAGCGTGTAGTCTCTCCCCTTTTGCGTGAGGGGCGTCTTAATGCTGCACGACGGAGTGAGGATGGCGCCCTCCTCGTCTACGGCGCACGTCGTCGTCGCGTGGTACCCGTTGCCCGAGAGGTCCTCGACCGCCGTTCCGTTGCGACCCCGTCCCTGTTTGAAGTCGTATTCCACAATCGTCAGCCCCTCGGATGGTATCCTGCGGTCCAGGTTTTGGCCCGGCACTGACGGCTGCAGCACCGCGAACAAGCTCTCGTAGTCTCCCTCCGAAACCTCGCCTCCCCACTGCTTGTCCGCCAGAGCCGGCAGGCCGTCGCGCCACTGGTAGTACGCCTCCGTCACCGTCGTCGCGTTGGGACCAAAGTCGTTCCACTGCGGCGCGATGTGACCCAGCAGCGCCGGGCTGTCGCGCGCCGCGTTGTTCGTCGCGTTGACGCGGTCGAAGATGTTGGGTGCAAAGGCCGAGCCGTCAGGGTTTCCGTGGAAGATGAAGTCCAGGCTGAGCTCGTGGCCGTACCATTCGGACCACTTGCCGACGGTGTAGATGTAGTCGCCCGAGTTGAGCACGTCGTAGCCGTTGTTGACAAAGTCCCAGAGCGGGTTCGCCTCGAAGTTGGCCCAGTGCTGGATCGAGACCGACTTGTTCACGTCGCCTCCCGACGAGGGGCTGAAGGTGCCCCAAATGCGAACATGCTTGCCCGATGTACTCGTGATGTACTCGTTCATGGAGTCTACGAAGCGCGTGTACTCTCCCACCAGTGCCCTAAGTCATTCGTGTTAGCGATATTGTCGCTCTCTCGGCCTAATGTTCGTGATCTGCACTTACTCTTCACTCAGCGTCGGATCAACATACTCGTCCGCGCCGATCGACACGGTCTTGGTATGGAACCACGGCAGGAAAGTCTCCCAGATTGTCTGCATAGTGGGTATGGTATCGGGATGCGAGATGTTCAGCAGGCTCAGGTCGGGCGACAGACTCAACTCCGGCTTCCACTGTGTAATTACCAGCGCGTGGCCAGGCGCCTCGATCTCGGGGAGGATCGTCACGCCCCTGGCAGCACACTTGCTCTGGATGCCGTCGAAGACGTCGCGCGTGTACGACTCGTTGACGCGCTTGTTGAGCCCCGCGACGGCCGGGTCGTCGGACAGCAGGCGGAAAGCGGAGTACAGCGACAGCATGCGCTCACGCGAGTAGATGGCTACGTTGTTCCACAGGTTGTCGCTGAGGTGCAGCTGGAAGGTGTTCTGCTTGAAGTAGGACATGTAGGCGCACATCTCGACGATGAACTCGGGCGGGTAGTAGTGGCGCGCGACGTCGAGCTGCGGCGGTCAGCTTCATCGTGGCTTGTAACAACATATCTCGACTCACCATCATGCCGCGCGTTCCCCAGCCGGGACTGTCGACGCCGTATCCCAACGGCACCTCTCCGCCGAGGGCGAGCTGCTGCATCACCGTCCTGGTCCCCCACCACGCGCCCAGCGGGCTCGCGCCGGAGATCAGGATCCCGTCCACCGTCACGTTCAGCGCATAGCCTTCTGAGGTCTCCCGGCCGGCGGCGTCGGTGAAGTCCGCAGCATCGCCGAGGGTGAGGAACACGGCGCCCTCTTCCGCCCCGGCGCCGGTCTCCACGGGGATGTCGCGCCCGAGCGCGGAGGCCAGGTCCGCGGCGAACGTCTCCGCGAAGGCCTGCAGCGTCGGCGGGATCAGGGTCTGGCCCCGCTCGTCGACCGCGGTCGCGAAGGCGGCGTGCACGATGATCTTTTTGAGCGAGGCGGAGGGGAGGGTGCCGCCTGTGGCGAGGTAGGGGACCGTCGGGAGGCCGGGGAGGGAGTCCGCCGCCGCGGTGAGGGCGAGGGCTAGGATGCCTAGGAAGCGCATCTTGACTGTCGTCTATGGCGGGCGGGGATGGTGGTTGACTCTTCTGTGTCGAATCGGCGGCATAGTGTCGAGTTCATATAGATGTGTTTCTACCCCTCTCACGTAGCTCTTTTACATCTCTATCCAGTGATCGTCACAATCACACGATCGCGCGGGGTAGATGCAGCAGGCCCTCCTACTTGGCCATCAAATGAGGGGGAAAACATGCCAATCCATGAAAGGAATGTCACCAGTGGTCCTGAGGATCCTCGCAGGTAGGAAGGTAGCAACCGGATATCAAAAGAAGGATGTTTACCCCGATGCGCGACGGTGTCACCTGTTTCTTTCCCCCGACGTAGTGTGTGAAGGGAGTGTTCTATCTGTGCCGTACCTTGCCTCATGCGCGCGGCGTCGTATTTTACAGTCTCGATAGCAACGTTGCAATTTCGCGATCGCGTTTGCGCACTTATCAGATAGTTTTTGGTTGATACGCAGGAGGTAACCTACCTTGCTTGACCCCTCGGCCGATGTGGAGATGCCGAGCTGCTACTGCGGAGCTCCAGGCCGGGGATGGATAACCGGGGGTGTTTAGGAGAGGAGACGGCCCGGGAAGGTTTATACCGATGGGCGATTACAGATGGTGAGTATCGGATGATGCTGGTTTGAATTGGATTGGATGTTACGTGTGTTGCTGGAGGGAGTGAATTGGTAGGTATCGTGAGATTTGCATCTTGCGAGGAACGTTACGCAGCGTATCGCGGGCTCGATCTTGATCTTGATCTTTTCCGACGTCGTCATTCAGGCACCCGAATGTTTTAGAGGATTGTTAAAGACCCTCTCGCCATTATCACTCTTCCGGCCGCGAATGCACTTCTCTGCTGGGCCCATGAATGTTGAAGGTCACTTTCAAGTATCGGCTACCGGTTGCGAGACAATGAGTGTGTGTGTTTATTAAACGCGTGAGCAGAGTATATGTCTAATATTCCAACAAATAAAACCTTGATGGTAAAGAGAGGGACAAGAAGAAAGACGCTTGGCAAATGAGTGACGGAAGTTCGAGAGAGGAAAATGCCGTGTGATGTCCGATTCAGTGTGGTTGGTCGTGCTTGACGAACTGGCGAGCCGTGGCCAAACAACTCCATATCCAGCAGTTCGGTTTGATCAACAGGAAAACGGGAAGTCGTGAGACGAGATCTGTGGTACTAGATTAGCACGACTGATTGCTAGTTTTCGAATAAAGAGAGCTCCGAGAGCGCTGCGCTTGGCCGGTAGTTCTTAGTCGACCTCCAGCAGGCTGTGGCATGGCGATTCTCGGGGAGGTTGGGAGACTTACGCAACGAAGGGCCGACGAGAGTCAGGATGTCTTATCCTTGCTTGCTCTCGACTCGTCACCGTAGAACAGATATCCTGCCAAAACAGTTCGTTTCGTCTTGTTGTTTGGAAACGGCCTCCTGGTTTAAGAAAACAGGATGCCTTCGATCGAAAATAGCTAACCACAGACAGGCCCCCACATACCATCGACTTTCTTTGATTAGCCAGAAAACACCCACCGGCAGGGAACTTCGCAGAGGTCGAACGGGGAATCGTGAAGCTCCTCAGGAGCGCCGCTACTGCGTTTGCGGCGGCGATGGCGGACCATTCGGCGGGGGTCCGGGGGGTACGAGGACGAGGGGTGGGCAAAGGAGGAGGCGCTGGGATGGGATTATCCATGATACTAGCAGTTGCTGTTGTCGAACTCCTTCTTGGTTATCTGGGCTCGGGTCCGAATGGCGTCTGGCAAACGGGATAGGAGAAGACTGTTGAGGTAGCGATGCTGGATACGAAATGATGAGCTGCTGGTTTAAGGTAGGTCAGACAGCCTGGTTTAATAGATATCATGAGGTTGGCAACATGTTGTCTAGAGGCTTTGGGAATCTCTCGCTGAAGATTGCTTGAGAGCATCATGAATGCTGATGTGCTTGTTGTGGAAAGATGCTGTTCAGTTGTGTTCATCGCTCAAAGGGGGCCGCTTCTTCTCGGCTGTCTGGCGGTAGAAGGAACCACTAAATGAGATTAACAGTGCTCTTTCAAGTCTTTTTGATGTGTTTCTAATTGCTACTGTTGGTACTCGACGATTTTGGTTTACATATCGCTGGAGGCAGTGCAGACTTGGAATACAACGACGACGTGTTTTCATACTATACATCAGCCCGCTGGAACTAATTTGCCATGTTTGGTGCTATGTTTAGACTGAGACGGCCTTGAAAGAAATGAATGGTTGGTTTGATCTGGGCGAATTGACCCCTGAAGATGCGTTGGGTAAGTCCGAACAGTCTAGATCAAAGTACCAACTTTATGGGCGATTATAGGACCCAGTATCATGCTGTCTTTATGCGCTTGCTGTTCTAATTACATGCATCATAGCCGCCGTCTCACGTAACAGCTTTGTCATCCACACACCAGTCAAAGGCCAACGAAGTTTCCGAAGCGCAGTGACGATTTCCATCTACTCCGCATGTTTCCGAGAAAAAGCCAGACCGTAGATTTCATGATGAAGTCTACAAAATGTGGTTTACAGTAGTTGAATGACTTCAACTAAATGGCTCGTGATAGACATACTCCCACTTGAACTTGAATCCATCAAATGCACTTCAACATGTCGATTCCAGTGCCTCACGCGTAGTGATTTTGAACTTTCAGCCCCTTGTACTGAAATGAAGTCCCCTCCCGGTTGTCGAGCACAGTCTTGTAATGCACGTCCTTCACCCTCGCCCGGACGTACTCCGTCCCAGACGGTACCGGCCTGGTCAAGTCCCTGTCTTCATCCCTAAGTAGCCTCAGACGATCCAGAAGCGGTGACGGTACCGTCCTCATGGGCGTGTGGTCACCCGGCCGGCTGAAGTACAGCAATCCAAGACGTGGAATATCAATTTGGTCTTTCGGGGGCTTCACCACGCGATGAATCGTCGACTTGATGAACCCTGCTCAAAGTCAGCATCGCCCAACCACGATCCGAGGGGCAGACCTACCATTCGTAAGAAACGTCAGAGTATCCGCAGCATTACACGTAATCCCGCCCTCAACCGGCTTGACATACTTCCAATTCCCCTCAGGCGTCCTGATCTGCAAGCCCGCGACGTGCTGCGAGAACAGCAGCGTCAGGCTGCCAAAGTCGGTGTGCCCGCCCTTCGAGGACACCTCCGCCCGGTCCCACTCCTCCTCCGTGCGGACGTTGTAGATCATGTACCGCAGGTGGTCGTCCGAGACCTGGTCGTACGCGTGCGGGTCGCTGAGGTAGTCCTCCGGCAGCTCCAAGATAACGGCGATGAGCACGAAGAGCTTCCGGGCGACTTCCCAGACGTCGCGGTGGAAGGCGCGGATCTCGTCCCAGTTTGCTTCGATGAGGCGGTGGCGGCCGATGTGCTTCCACGCTGGGATGTCTTTGTGGATGTTTAACTGTCTAGACGTTAGAGTTCGTTGCCGGTATAGGGGTTTGAAAAAGGGTTCACCATCTCAATGTTCTCTTTGACACCCGTGTCTCCGATCCATCTCTCATTCTCCCTGTACCCAAAATACTCGCCCTCCGCAAAGTTGCAGGGGAACCGCCTCTTCTCCTCGAGCGGCTCCTTGAATAACGCGTTTCCGATGCTGAATTGGCGTAGAATGTGCTCGTCGTTGATCCCGGTGCCCGTCACGACCCAGAACCCCACCCGGGTGATGGCGTCGTAGAGCTGCTTCGCGAGCTCCTGTTTTCCACCTGGTTCATCGAAGCGAGAGAGGTCGATCGTGGTGAGAGGCGCCCAGTCCAAGTCCTCTTCCGTCTGCGGAGGGCGAGACCAGGGCTTGACCAGCGGTTTGCCGGCGGGAGAGGGTTCGGGAGAGATTGCGGATGGTGCCATGGCAAATTGTTTCTTAGCGTTTGGGTTGCTGATGAAAAGAAGAATGCAAATAGGAAATACAATCGGATTTGAAGTTGATTTTGACCATTAATGAATCCTCAATGGTTACCTCGCCCGCGCGGGGTCAGTGAGGCGATCGCCATCGCGTGCTTGGGAACCCCAAAAACGTGCTTGCCCGGGAACAGTCATTGGTTGTTATCTTCCGTCCGCGAGGACTATCATGCATAAAGCAACCTACAGCTAAATTCCGTCAACGTATAGCATTTCATGAAGACTACGGGCTTGATGGCATGAGCTATGTCTGTACGTTGTGATACGGGGGGTGAAGCCCAGTGCTCGTGCGTTCCGCTGATAGGTTGTCCCACAATGGGTAATCCCGCATCGTCACGAACTAGTTGAAGCCAACCCAGAGCCTCCAGGACTGGTAAACACACCAAAAGCTAGGGATCAGTACCTAAACTTTCAGTCTATCTAGCCTTTGTCATATGTTTTCTTGGACAGTTGACAAGACGCTGTGAGAGCCGTCCATGATGCTCCAACACAGGACAACTGCCGGGCTTCAACCGTCAACCAGCTTGAGGTTTCCCTGCCCTCACACAGTAACACCAACTTTCTCTTCAACGTAGTTGTTCTTTGCCGTGATATTACGGGGCATCAACCTTCAATGCGGTGATCCACAGCTACACAGCGGGCGGCGGGCACTCTCTCTTCGAGCCCTAAGTGGGTACCATGCCCTCATGATCAGCTTTGCGTCGTCGGCTCCCATCAACAACAATAACTATCAATCCTCGATAGTCTAGTGGTGAGGATATCGGCTTGTCATTCAACGATTCGCCGGGGACCGGGGTTCAATTCCCCGTCGAGGAGATTCTTTTTGTTTTTTGCTCTGCTGACCTGAACCCCATCTCGGGTTTCCGATAACAGAACTCTCAGAATTGTGGCTCAAAATCAAAAGGATTACGCACTTCCTCAGACAGTTTAGCAACCCGGAAAGGGTTCTCCGCCGCGTCAGTGTGCTTCCACAATGGATGCGCGGGATCGCACTGACGCGTCTCCGTGCGATGCGTAACATAGCAAAGCGACATGCAATCCGTAAATTTGGGGCCGGAGTTCCATGTGCCATAAGCTAGGTGGCAGGCTGCACTGCCAAAAAGTAATCCTTGGTAATGGGTCTCAGACCATGTATACTTCCGAAAATGGTCGTATTCGGCACCTGCGCAGTCGCGAATAGCGACAACTTTCAGCCCGCCTGGCACAGCATCGCGCATGACATCCAGTGCCTCGCGCCAGGTGCCGTAAGATACGCTGCACTTGACCAGAGCCAAGCTCATCTCTTCCTTTCTCTGCCCCAGGAACAACCCGAGCTTGGAAGAGTGAATCAGAACGTGGCTGAGCGTCAGCTGCCTCAGCTCCGGCCACTCGCGCGGTGTCAGTAGCATGTTGATGTGCCACGATGGTCTTTCGGGTGGCTTCAAGTTCCAGGGGCATAATCCTTTCAGGCCTAGACTGATTGCCCTCAAGTTCCGGCTGCGGAGCAGTGAGTCGGTGAAGGTGCGCAGGTCCGCCAAGTCCGAAGCCTCCCGCTGTGGCCAATCATTCTCGTGCGAGCGCACTTGGAATCGGAAGCCTTCCAGCGTCTCTGTCAGCCGGCCAATAGACCTTTCGGCTGCCGGATAGGAGCGCAGGTTTTCAAACCGCCACGGTTCGAATACGTCGATGAAAAGATCCCGGATCCTCACACCCTCGGATCCCAAGGCTGTCAGGATGTTGTTCATCATGCGGGTGTTGTCTCCGGTACGAGGCTTTTTGAGGTATTTCTCGTCGACTCCCCACGACAGTGGAGCTGAGATCAGGCGCGAAATGTCGTCATCGGCCAGAGTTCTCTTCTTGATATCCGGAGTCGGCGAACGCTCGTCACCAAGGTCAACACCGAACTCAAGGGTTTTTTTCGGCGTAAACAGATCATCGTAACTCCGCGACCGGTCGACAATGATCAGTCGCTCGATATTAGGTAGCCCTTTCGCCAGGCTTCCCAACCTTCGGGTGAAGCTATCATCCTCTCTCAACGCCATTTCTTCTCTGAACCCCTCGCAATACTTGATAAATGCGGGTTTGAGGTGGCGACTGTGATAAGAGGGGTCATCGCGTCCGTTGGCGACGTCGCGCCAGGAATCAATGTTCTCGTGCAGTCTCGCCCCTTCGATGTCCCACTGCTCCCCGAATAGTCTTCCACAGTTTCCACATCCTAGACGCTCCCAAGCATGGCGAGCGAACAGGCGGATATCTGTTGTCAACTCCTGACGGTGAACCGGCAGTCTGAATCGAATCTGTCTGATGAATGGGCCAATGACGGGATGCCGGGCAATATTCTCCAGTCGTTCAATGGAGGCCTTGGTGATCTCGACGTCGACGCGGGACATGAGGTAAGGTGTAGCCACGTCATGGAGCCGGCGGTTCGTCAGGCGCAGGACCTTCGCAATAGTGACGGCGTCGGATTGGCCGTATAGAAAGACTTCGTTCCAGCCGACCGGGTAATGGTCCACGACGTGGCTGAAGATCTCGTCGTAAATCTCGTGCGGCAGCTTGTCGAGCCCGAGCTGCTCCTTGGAAGGATAGGGAAGCTTGTTGACGATGTCCCAGATCTGCTGGCGAAAGGACAGAAGCTTCTTATAATGCTCTCAGTGGTCGTCTTGGTAGACGGCGGTTTTTTTGTACGCCTTTGGACTGATAGAGTCGGGGATAGGGTCCGGCTCCGATCGGTAATGGACGGTCTTGCTTATCAGCTCGTGGACTAGGGCCAGTTCGCTGTGCAGGGTTGCGAGAGGCGCCGCTGATAGATTCGTTCGCATCAATCGGACCTCGAGGTCTGAAGTGCCGCTGCAGATCTTGCAGTCCACTACATGGCACTGTTTGCCGATCGGAGCATGACGGGAATATGGCGGCTTTCTCCATGCCCTTTGCGCGCCACCATACATCCGACGGTAAGCCTGTTTCGACGTGTCAGTCTGATGTCCGTGGCTCGTGTGCTCTTCAAAGGCAAGATAATCTCTGAGCTGGGCCGGTACCATTTGAATCCGATCGAGTCCTCTTTGCGGCGATAGTGCGTATGAAAAACATGGAGAAGACTTGATGTGGTTTCACGTCTCTTTTGATGAGAATGGAGTTTGACAATGGTGTGAGAAATGACGATGGCTGGAAGAGCAAATCCCATCTCAGAAGTATGGGGACGACGAGATATATCCATGTCTCGCGGAATGCTGGCGGCTAGCGATGGACCAGGGTCGGTGTTGTCCAGGGAACAAAATTCCAATTACAAGGGCGTCGGAGGCCACAGTGACCCCGAATCAACTGCAAGCTTCCCTGGGCCAAGCCGGCTTGGACCCGCCTCTGTGGAGGGGAAAGGCCAAAACCCTGCCTTTGTTAGTTGCCAGTCGAATTCCGCGCACTTGAATTGTCAGGCAACTCTGGGTTGGACTGGTGGTATTTGAACACGAGTAAATGGCTCTCTGAATACTTAGCCATACAACGCGAGAACTACCGCAAACGTAATAGAGTTCTCTTACTAGACTCATGCGTCAGAAAGCGTGCAGCTCGGACTTCAATGCACTGTATGAATCAAGTAAGTAAAAGCCGAGACATTCAGTGGAGACTTTGTGCAGAACTGGGTAGTTGAGTATGGTGATGTCCCAAAGTCTTTTTGATAGATGAAGAAACTGTTGTGCTGTTGGGCGCGAGATAGCAAAAATGCGTCAACCAAGAGAAAGCGATATCTTTATGCTCAAACAGTGCGTGGGTGTTATTTTCCAGAGAATAAGACGTCACTGAAATGCCAAGTTGAAATGTGTCCATCTACAAATGCCTGGTATTATCATTGTGCCAAACAAACCAGCCAGGTGTTTGAACCTGTATGAATGAGGTGCTCTTGCTGACATCAGACACAGACAAGCTCTATGGAGAAGCTTTTACATGAACCTCCGGTCTATGCAGTTGAGAATAGGCACACGGAGTCTTGATCTGAGCTTCGATGAAATGATACAGGTTATGTATGTGTTGAAGAGACAACAGTTCCACGAAGAAACTTTACGCAAGATGGTCGAGCCAAGCGGTAATCTTTCAACAATTATCACTTCATACAATGTAAAAACCCATGCACCACAGGAAAGCCGCCAAAAGTTTCCCAAAATCGACGGTGTAACGTGTTGATTTCCTTCACTTTTTGGCGACCGTCACCATTTTTGGACTCCTGCCTGTGTAAAGCAGTAACGATCCATGGTAGCGATCGACTTCTCTTTTATGTTGGATCTCTCGACTCAATGCTTTTCGCTGAGGGCGAGGTGTCAGTGTGGCTTAGGTAGCATGGGTCGCTCTGTATCAAAATTGCTATTCGCCCATTATCGATTGCTGATTACTCACGACCCTATTCAAAGAAGGTTACCACTGCCACAATCTCCGTGATTTGAGCGAACCAATCAATAGCGGTAATGATTTTGCCAGTTCCCGGAGTGGTCGTTGACGATGCGAACAGACTAATCACACAGCCAGTAGTGCTAGCACCCAAGCCGACAACTTCCCGCAACAATTCCTTGACTGGGCTCGCTAAGGCATGTTGTCAAACGCGATTGCAACGTCGGCCAGGGACTCTGGGGCTGAAGCTCTCTAGCTAGTTCTAGCCCCCAGAAGCTGTTTTCAAAGTCCGGGTCGCGTGCGACAATTTTCATTGGGCTGAGACCGTTCTGCGTGCCGGAAGATGGTAACATCCAATCTAGACATGAGAAGCATTCGATCCTCTGCCAACTTTGCATTGGGGGCCGTGCAGCGGCAGTCGGCAAGCTGGAAGAGCTGGTTTGGCCGGCGCTAAAATTGCAGTTGCAGTGCCACTGCCAAGAAACCTCAACAGGCAGACTTTATTAGATGCGACAGAGCTGAGGTTATCTTTCTCCGTCTTACAGATGTCAACTCTTGGACTTGTGTGGTTATGTGAGGCTGAGAGGCTGAGAATAGGCAACAAGAACGGAACCATGATTTCCAAACACAGCCCAGCTGGTGGTTGCATTTTGGAAGAACTCCGCGTGAGAATAGCTGGTGGACTGATCTATTTTGCGAACGTTGTCGAATATAAGTTGCAACAATTCAAGTATTAATATGAGGCCGGCTGCTGCTTCGATTGCTAGCAGTTCTCTCATCAACACAGACACAAGCAAGCACCACAACAACTACAGGCTCTCACCTCAACAATCTTCTTTATCCCCAAGTACCTCCGCCCCATCCACCATTCTCCATCTCTTGCAGCTCTTTCTCTCTCTACGTCGCCAACTCATCAACGCTCACTTGTTCAATCCTTCGAACCAATAACAAAACATCCCCAACATCAACAATGAAGTCCTACATCCTCACCACCGTTCTGGCCGCCGCCACTGCCGTCATGGCCTTGCCAACCGGTGCCGGACCCGATGTCTGCGGCCCCAACTCCAACTGCGAGATCAAGGAGGTCGACGGCGAGATCACCTACGTCTTCAAGGAGGGCATGGGCCCCGGCAGCTCCGACTACCAGAAGCGCTTCGTCGCGCACCCCGAGGGGTCCCTGGCGCGCCGCGCCGAGATCAAGACTTCGCTCTACATCAGCAAGCAGAAGATGGAATGGGGCTGCCGCGCCTCCGTGTACAACGCCGTCGCGAACACCATCGAGAACAAGTGCCAGGGCGAGGTAGGAACGTGCGAGACGTGGAGCAAGTCCACGTTCCCCGTCCAATGGGTCAAGAAGAGCGGAAACGGAATTCCGGTCGAGAGGGAGCTCAGCATCAACGTCGACGGGGTGTACCCCGACACGGCGGCGAGGGACAACCTCAAGCAGGCCATCCTCGCGACGATCAACTACGACACCACGGAGGAGCGCAACATTCGCTGGGCGAGCGCCTCGCAGAGAGAGAACCTCGGCGGCCTCTGCCCGATGAAGCTGTTCGCCAACTCAGTCGCCGTCACCCGCTTCGAGAACGGCAACATGAAGGACAACATGAAGTTCGAGGCCAGGATGGGAGACAGCGAAGACTCCTGTCTTTTGAAGGGAGTCGTCGACTCAGTCGTCGGTTCGATCAACGGTATTGCGGGTGGGTTCTTCGGCGCCGTCTCGGCTGTCTCGGGTTCCTGCCAGTGATAAATGGCTTCGAGCTTTCCGATGTTCTTTCTGGCTGCTTCTTGTTTTTGGTTGCGAGGGCTGGCGAAATCGGGTATAGGACACTGATATGGATTCTTCGGTTCACATGGCGCAACTATCGCATTTCACAATAGGGGCGAACGGATACTAGGTTCCCATATAAAGGACTTCCTGATTTTCAATAAACGGATCTTTGTTTCACAGTTCTTTGAACTCGGTGTGATGATACAACCTTTCCGTGGTTATTTTGATAGCCTTTTTGGATGAAGCAGGCTTACTTGACATGATCCTGTTCAACCACCTCCCGGCATCTATTTCTGCGCCTTGAGCAATTAACTTCCATACCTCTCGGTATACAAACAGTAGTCTAAAGTCGCCACCCACCCGAGAAACGATATCCGGAGACCAAAACCCTCGAATCTACCAAACCCCGGAGCGAGCTCCGTGTCCTCCAAAGATGCTGCCACTCGTGTAGGACAAGGCCTCGTCAGCCAAGCTGACATAGAGCGGCGACAGCTCGACCGGCTGCGTCAGCCTGCCCAGGGGCAAGGAGCGCCCGAACTCAACGACGTCCTCGACGGTGTCGCCGTTGGCGACGGGGAAGGGGGTGTACGTCAGGCCCGGCGCGACGCCGTTGACGCGGATGCCGAGGGACCCGACCTGCATCGCGACGCCTTGGATGAGGGTGCGCAGGGCCGCCTTGGACGCCTGGTAGTCAAGGGCGTTCTCCAGGGGTGTGGTGGCGAGAGGGGAAACGGTGTAGAGGAGCGAGGAGCCGGGCGGAAGGAGTGGCACCGCTGCGCGAGTGATGAAGAAAGAGGCGTAGAGGTTCACCTTGAAGACGCGGTCGAATTGCTCCGTCGTGTGCTGGCTGATGTTGCGGAAGCCAGGGCCTGCTTGGATTCCTCCGTAGCTGGAAAATGGTTAACTTGACATTTTGGCAGCATGATGGAGGTTTCGATAACTAACCCGGCATTGTTGACTACGATGTCCAGGCCGCCTAGACGTCTGCGGGCTTCATGGACGAGCTCCGTGCAGAATGTCTCATTCAGGAGGTCCCCGGGGATGCGGATGAGAGGGCGGGCGGGGAACTCCTCAGCCAAGAAATCGGCAAGATCCTGAGCATCAGGCTCCTCCTCGGGGAGGTAGTTGATGGCGACAGTCGCGCCTTCACGAGCGTACGCGATCGCAATCGCCCTGCCAATGCCCGAGTCACCGCCGGTGATAAGGGCATGTCGCCCCTCGAGCCGTCCGTGGCCGACGTAGGACTCCTCGCCGCAGTCGGGTCGAACCTCGAAGTCGGTATGGAGGATGGGGTACCCGAATTCGGGGAAGGTGAGGTTCAGATGGTCGAACCTGGTGAGCGGGTTTATGAGCTGGCGCGTGCTGTCTGCTCCAGTGTTAGTTAATGACGCTCTCCGTGTGGTTAGAGGAGTGGTTTGCTAACTCTGGGCAATGGCAAAGCTCGAAAGGCCGAGAAGAGTCACAAGTTGAAGCTTCATGTTGGTGATTCTGAAAGGTGAGAAAGTAGACGTGGCGATATAGTGAAATCTTGTGGTTTTCGGTGGCGTTCTTGCGTTTGAGCTGTTCCGTTGAAGCTATTGATGTTCTTTCCCAACTGACCTCAGCAACTAGAGTTTATATAGACTTTCCCCCTGAATGCCCAAGAATTTCATCATGGAAGCACGATCCTGCACAGCCCTGAGATTGCTAATGTGAATGACGATCGTCGCATCCGCGCCCTTCGTAGAATTACCAGCCTCTAGGATGTGATGCAGCAGAAGCGAAAGGCCAAGACTTCGAACTTCGAAAGTCCCAATCTCAACGTTCCATTGACAATACAACATAGTGCTTGGTGATCTGACGACGCGTCCTATGCCAAGGGGTTCTTAACTTGACTTTGTGTGATCCTCCCAGCAGAAGGAATGGAAGCGGAGGGTACTACTGACTTGGCATCCATGTCGGTGCTTTATTGCGCAGGAACCGCGCAATTGAGGGAGGCAGTTTTACTCTCGGCTATAAAGGCGCGCGTGCTCATCAGTCAGCAGCACTAATAGAGACCACAGGTTGCAGCCTTCGCCTAACGCGATGATGCTTTTGGAGTCTATTGAGGCTGGGTCCAATACGCGGCTCGCCAATGTCTGCATCTTGGCATCGGGATTACGGTCGATGAACAAAGTCGATCACTCGGAATACCAGGGGCGCGAAGGATTTGAGAGGTCTCTCTATGTCGGCTTTACAACCTCTCCGCTAGGTAAACCCGATCACTGCTTACATGTACGCACTACAGATCCGACGCCGGCGAAGGGAGGGATCGGCCTTTAGACGTAAGCCTCCACGAACCCGGTCTTTACAGATCTCTCCATCAACATTAAACACGTGAGCCCCCGGCTAAATGAACGTAGTTACAAATGAAGAAACGGAAGTGCAAACGGGGCGAGAAGGTTCTGGTCTACGCCGGGGCAGTGCGCGACGTAGGCGTGAGCCAGGCTGACCCTCCTACCAAGCCCGGGGACGTACCTGCGTCTCAAAGACCTCCACCCACCTGCCATAATCCAGGTTGATAATTTCGGCGCCGGTGCAGTGATGAAAGGTCTTGAGAGTAAGTCGGGACGCTGCCGGTCGTCGGACGTCGGTCATGTCGCGCATCGCGTCGAGCAGCACCCGCCACGTTCCGGCGACGACCCAGCTGTATATCAGCCCTAGGCTGAGGCTTTTGCCCTCTAGAAACCCGACGAACTCGGGCACGCTGATGGACGCGTTTGAGATGGCCAGCTTCCGCAGGTGGTCCCATGGGCGCGGGTCCAGGAGAGTGTTGAAGTGCCAGGTCTGGGTCTTGTCCATCGCCTCGACGCAGTCGAGCCTGAAACCGACCTGCCGCAGGTCGTTCGAGCTCATGAGTGGATCGAGAAGGCTCTTGAGGCTCTCTAACTCTCCTTCCGGTCTGTTTTTCCTCCTCCGGGCGTTTCTTCCGCCCCAGAACGAGAAGTGCTTGAGCCCCTTCACAAGTCTCTCGAGATGGACCACGTGGCCGGGATCGCAGCGAAGGCGTGTGTAGTCCTTTGGGACGCTGACGGTGACGCAGAGGCTCTTCAGCCTGGCACCCTTCTCGCCCAGGGAGACGAGGAAGTCCCGCATGACGTCGACGGTATCGCCGGTAACTTGAATCTTCGAGCGGTCGCCCAGGGGGGTGTAGTCCATCCACAACAGCGGCTGAACCATTCTCGCGAAGCGTTCTTTTTCGTTCACGAGGTCTGCCAGGGCTTTCGGTTCCTCCGGCACGCCCGAAAGCAGCTTGTCGTAGATCTCCAGGCGGATGACGTGGGGCCGCTTCGCGATCTTCTGGGCGAGCTTCTTAACGTGCTTTTTGGCCTCCTCCTGTTCGTTGTATGCGTCCCTGTATTGGTGCCACGCCGCTAGGAGGAAGCTTTTCTGCTTGGCCAACCAGTCGCTGGTATTTCCCTTGGAGATCAGCGACAACTGCTCGAGCTTCTCAGCCACCATGTATCTCATCTCTTTATAGTCGAGGTATGGGGGGTGTTCCATCCCACTGGCTCCTCCCGACTTCAAAACCTTCTCAACCGTTGCTTCTTGCTTCTGGAACTGGTAGCCCGCGAAGACGAGGAAGTCGTCTGCCAGCTCCTTGGCATAGAACGGCAGCTGCAGGCGGATGCACCTGACGCCGGGGCCGATCTCCGGGTGGCGCAAGATCTGGAGGAGATGCTTGGACGACGCTTTCCTCAGCTGGACAGACACGGTGTGGGCGAGAAGGGGGCTGGCGATCTTGCAAAGTGCCCTGCATGTCCGGCGGAGGCTTCTGATCGTTCTGTTGGCCTCCGTCCGGTCGTTGGCGGTCGAGGCTACGAAGTCGCCGTAGTCCGGAGCGATGTAAGACATGATCTTGTCGCGGATCGCCACGTGTTCATAGCTATCCTAGATGAGCAGCTGGAGGGGCCGGAGGTGCGGCCGGGCGCGCTCATTGTACATGGCCCACAGCTCCTTGCGGCGTTGGACGAGGCCGTGGATAGTCGGCAGGAGGACTTTGAGGCGACCCTCCCTGTCCCGTTGTTGCTTACTGTTCGGCCGTGAGTAGCCCCAGCACCCGGTCACGGTTGGTTCTGGCTGGTTGATGAGGATGCGGTAAAGCAGACGGTCCAGCTCGACCAGCGCTTCATGAAGGCCATTCAATCCGGGCAGGTCCGAGATGTCTAGGCCCTGGAGCTGGATGGCGAGGGCTTCGATTTTAGGGTACTCAGACATGCTGGGTTGGTTGAGTGTTGCAAACATTTTGTGAGCCTTCGGGAATTGAACTGAATCAAAGCAATACGATGATTTTGTGGAGGACGAGGCAATGAGATGAAACAGGAGTAATCGTCTTATCGAGTAATGGCAGTTTTCAGCAAATCTGCTGAGCCAGCATCTGCGAGAGGAGCGGCTGCGTTAAATCTTTTGTTCTTCCTGTGGACGGATTCTTCCGGCAGGGATAGGGACGAGACACAACGGCAAATAGATAATGCAGGGAGATTACCAAGGAAGTTCCCCAATTATGCACAGCGGGTTATTTTTGAGGCAAATATATACAGTGAAATGTTCGTTTTCGATTTCCAATCAACCGCGCCAGCCCTGGATCTCGTCGAGGGTGAGAACGTAGTCGCTCTCGTAGATCTGGTGACAAGTTAGCTCAAGAAAACTCCCGGTCAATGCGATGGTTGGAGACTGCTTACCTTCTTCAGATCTTCGACGCTGTTCCACTCGGCGTTGTTGATGAAAGTGTCGCCCCAGACGCAGAAGTACAGCCAGTGAGCCTCGTACGCCTGGAGGAGGTCGGGGAAGGGTGCGCTGCCGACCTCGGTGGCAGCGATGAGCTTCTTGTCGTTGCCAAGCGCGATGAGGTCGTTGTACTGCGTGGTCATGGGCTGCAAAGGCTGTTAGCATCCATACCTCAACACAAAACGGGGTGAAGATGGCACTTACTCCGTGTCCCTGGGCGTAGACGTCGGCACTCAGGATGTCAACAGTGTCGTCGCCAGGGTACCACGCCTCGGCGATCGAGTTCCAGATCCAGACGAGGTTGTTAAGCCCGTGGTGGTTCGTAAGACGGTCGTACAGCAGCGCCCACAGCTCCTTGCACGCCTCGGGGCCCTTGGCACCCCACCAGAACCACGCGCCCTCGGCCTCGTGCAGCGGGCGCCAGAGGACGGGAACACCCGCGTCCTGTAGCTTCTTCAGCTGCACGGCGATGGCGTCGATATCACGGATGATGAGCGTGTAGTTCGCGCCGGATGGGTCGGCCAGGGTCGCGGCGATGTCGAAGTCGGTCGCGCGCGTGTAGAAGCCGCTCCACCACTTGTTCTCCTCCGTGTCGTAGAGGCCAGTGGGCGCGTTCCAGTGCCAGAGCACCGAGACGATGCCGCCGCGCTCGTGGTGCGTGATGGCCTCCTCGACGGCCGTGCCGACGGTGCCGCGCTCGACGCGGCTGGGGGAGTAGTCCATCAGGTCGACGCTGACGAGGGCCGGGGTCTTGCCGACCTGCTCGTTGATCCAGTTGGAGTACGAGAGCTCTTGCTGGCCGGAGAGGATGTTCTTGCCGTAAATGGAGCGGAGGTAGGTGTAGAGCGCCTTTGCGTTGGCGTTGGCGTTGGCGTTGACGAGGCCTTCGTTGATGTTGTGAGGGCCTCGGGGGGCGGAGGGCGTGAGGGTGATAGAGTCGATGAGGTACCTGGATGGGTTAGCCTGTGGTATCCATGCTGTCTTGGAGTTGCCCTTACCATCCCCAGTTCTTCACGATATCGATGGTGTTGGTGCCCTCCTTGAGGAGAACCTGGCCAGCGGAGACATCGGCCCAGGTCTCGCCGGCGGCGAGGAGAACCTCGTTGGCGGCGCCGCCGTTAAGAACGACATTTGTGCGCTTCTCGCCGTAGATGCCGGCAAACCGGATCTTGAGGTCGAACAGCTTCTGGCCCTCGCCGGCGCAGTCGACGTTGATGGTGAGCTTGTCGGTGTCGTCCTCGAAGCCGGTCACGTAACCAGTGCCTACATACAGCTCCGAGTCAGCCAACGGACCTTCCCGATATACTCAGTTCATGTTACACGCACCAGAAAAGCCAGCCTGGGCAGTGTCGACGGTCGTTCCAGAGAGAACGCCGTCCTCAGCCTCGTAAGTCTTGTCTCCATCGCTACCAATGCAGGACTGCGAATACACGCCAGCGGCAAACGCAAGGACGGCACGGAGAGAGAGCGCCGTGGACCTCGCCATGGTTCCGACGGATGATCAACACGGGGGGGCAGGGGTACGTTAAGATGGTAAAATCAGAGAAGTGAAAAAGATCGGCTGAAACGCACAACGTCTGGATCAGAAGAAACCCAGATAGGAGGAACGTGGCCGGTGGGATGGGGATATATATCCGCGTCCCCTTCCTTTTCTCGACGTCTTCGGTGCCATTCTAAGTCAGACGGCTTGTCGCGCCCCCTCAATCTCGCCATATGGCGTAAGGGGAACCTCGCCCCGTGATGGGAGAGGGACGGGGGGACGATCATTGAGATTCCAGGAGGACGGAGGTTAATTCTGCGTCTCCACGTTACTACCTGGTTACCCCATTGAGGCCGGGGGGCAAGGTCGCATGTGCCGGGCATGACGGAGGGCTGCGAAGTGCCGCGGAGCAACATCCTCCGCTTGCGGCGAAAGGGGGTAGAGGGACAGGGATCACGGCTTGGAGTCTGGGGTTCCTCGTCTCTTGGCCGTCACCACGTGAGTCGACGATTTGCGGACTAATTCCAACGCAAGCGCTGGGCGTGGGAAGACTTTCGAGTTTTCCCTTCCGAAGACGCGTGGATCGGGAGACTGAGCGGCTTGTTCGTCCGAACATGAGCAAACCTTTTTTGCGATGGGCGCTTGTAGATCCCCGCCGCCGAGCCTTAACGAGGGTTTTGAGACATGGACAGGCATCGGAGAGTCGATCCACCCGCCATCAACTGGATACACACAACACGCGAATAAGAAAATTTCTCGCCCACGACAGCTCGTCCCGCCAGCTTCATGCTCGCAGTAAGCCGGCCAAGTCGTCAGGCAATCCAGCAGATGTTCGCATCTGCCCGGCTAGCTCAATCGGTAGAGCGTGAGACTCTTAATCTCAAGGTTGTGGGTTCGACCCCCACGTCGGGC